>OMKK01043691.1:0-10842 GCA_900302305.1 Polymixia japonica | reverse complement strand
TCTCTGTCTCTCTCTCTCTCTCTCCATCTCTCTCTCTCTCTGTCTCTGTCTCTCTCTCTCTCCATCTCTCTCTCTCTCTCTCTCTCTCTCTCTCTCTCTCTCTCTCTCTCTCTCTCTCTCTCTCTCTCTCTCTCTCTCTCTCTCTCTCTCTCTCTCTCTCTCTCTGTCTCTCTCTCTCTCTCTCTCCATCTCTCTCTCTCTCTCTCTCTCTCTCTCCATCTCTCTCTCCATCTCTCTCCATCTCTCTCTCTCTCTCTCTCCCTCACTCTCTCTCTCTGAGCATCTGTTCCATCAGTCCTTTTCCTCCATCTGTCCCTTTCTGAAAAATGTGCTATCAAAACTCTTGTTATGAAAATATCTAAGTAATGTATACTAAAAGAAAATGTTGATCTTTATAAATCCTCTGGAGCTAGAATATGACAATATAACATGATACATTTAAAGGTTTAGATATCACAAACGTCCAAGCGGCATCCATGTTGTTTTTGATTTGAACTGAAAAAGCGAGTGGTTTTAATGTAGTGGTTTGGTTTGTAAATAGTATAGCTATTTGGGCCCACAGTATGCATCACACTTACATTCAATGTAAGAGCACTTTTAATCCCCACTGCTATGTAATACCATGTGTGGTGATTACATGTGTAAGTGTGTGTGTGTTTGTGTGTATGTGTGTGCAATGCGTGGGTGCGTGGCTGTTTGTGTCTATATGTCCGACCGTACGTGCGCACGTGAAAGTGAGACTGCAAGAATGTAAGCAAGTATCTATCTTTCCGTCCGTGAGTGTGCATGTGTTTTTGTGCAACTGAGCTCTGCAGGTTGCTTCCATTCTATCAAATATAAATAACATTTTTACTGTAGATATGAGTGCATTTTTCCAGTCTTTTGATTTACATTTTTTCTAGAACCTGTTTTCCATTCTGCACTGTAACACATGATGAAACACATGTATGGTCCCATAACTGTACATACCAACCATGAAGCAATCAGTAGCCATCTCTCATTGCTCTTGTAGTGTTTTAGTGAACTGCATGCAGGAAGTGACTACTGTCCGCTCATATGGTAATATCATTTTAAAGCCAAAAGAATAAAGGACATATTTTTTGTAACTGCTTGTTTATTTCCTCGGTTTCTTTGCCAGCCTTTTCTTTGTTCGATGGTTCAGTGGTTTTTCTGTAAGTCTTTGGTCTGTGATCTAACCGAAAGTATGATTGCTTGACATGGCAGAAATTTTGGTTGAAAGGATCATTCATGTGATTCAATGTTACAACTAACGATGTATCAATTTGCAAAATGTGTGACAAGTGACATTTTTGTTATAACCAAAGATGTGGCAGGAAAACACTAAATCTAGATTTCCAAAATAAAAGCTATTTTGGGAAGCATGTCTGTTATGCAGGATGCATTCATTCTATTTGAGGTTTAATAAACAGAACAGCCAGATAATGAAATAATGCTCTTTTTTCAGCCTGACATACAGTAAATGTATGTATGTTCCCCAACAGTAGGTGACTATTATCATATATCCCTATAGAGCCACACAAGGTATATGTTTTTACAATAGCTTCTGTTTTTAATGAATAAATGAGAAAATGCTTTCGAAAATGTAATAAACACATTTTGCTCAGAAGGTTCCTAAGGTTCATTGCTCAATAGTTTAAAAAAGCAAATGATTACATCTTCTTATAATAATACTATTTTGAAAGTAAAGGCCAAGATGTTTTACATTCATGCCAGCAATAATTTTGGCAAAGTAGCTGTCACATGTTTTAAAGGGACGATATCTTATTTTGGAATGAAACTCAATGTATGAAAATCATATCATCATAGTTTTAGCAATTTTTAAGAGGTAGTAAACAATATCAATAAAGACACGTCTTAACTTGTTTGTTAGTATTCCTGAGTCCTGTACTTTTGATAAATTGAAATTAAAACTACCACCAAATATTCTTATACTGTCAAAAACATGAAAAATATTGCAATTTGATATTTTGGATATCTGACCGAAGAACATACCAGCACTGAAATCATCTTTATTCCACTGATTTACAGAGAAGATCTCAGTTACAGTCCATTGTTTTTAGTAAAACAGTAACAATGTGTTATTTGTAATGAGAGGGTTAGTGTGTGTGTGTGTGTGATGTTGGAATTTGATCAAATATAACTGTCAGTCATCTTAACACATAACCTATTTTACACAGAAACCTATAGAGTTCCACAGAGTTAGTTTACCTTGAAGCTCTATATGAATGCTTGTATAAACTGTATGTTATGCTGTGACACAAGCATGTATGTTACAATCACTCTTTTCTGAAAGAATGATGACTTCCACTTCCTGTCAAAAAAACACCCATAAATACTGTCTCAGTCTCCCCGACTAACTGGGATAAAATCACTGGGTTCTTGATACCTGAGAGAGGGAGAGGGAGAGAGAGCTAGAGTGTGAGTGGGGATGGGGATGTAGAGAGAGAGAGAGAGAGAGAGAGACTACCCCCACCCAGCAGCCACCAAAAGCTTTGCTGCTCCTGCTACTGGTTCTCCCTTTCTGTTGCCTGGCAACCTGACATCACAGCTCCCCCGCCTGTGATTGATCAGCAGTGTCTCTCAGCTGCTTACCCAGAATACCTTGCTGCCAAAAGCAAGGAGGCATTCCCTGTTCAGACCCTGTAGGAGATGGTGGGCGTGAAAAACCAGTGAATGACTAATCTTTATTTTTTACATTATTAGAGTCCAGAGAGGCACATCTTTTTTAATCTATGTATTTAAGCTCTAATTTAAAACATAGTTCTACAGTATCACAGATGACTCAGTTAAAATGGTTTTATCACTGTGATTATGTTTGACCTTGTGTTTTTAATTAGAGTCCATGTCTCTTCCATCCTTTTTGGACCATGGATTATGAACACGGCTACTGAATGCACCTTTAATCTTTATGTAGCTAAACACCTGCTGGATGTCTGTTTGCTATGTGGTCATTCAATGAGCCATGATGATATTTCCATAAATGAACAGACTGACCACTGAGGAGCTTTAACATAAAGCATAAACCACTTCTCTGCTCTGCACTACTAGATTCAACTCTCTTACATCCAGTCCATCCAGACACTGAGGTCACAGGTTCAGCCTTCATCAGTGAGTAAGATACTGACTCCTACCAGCTCACTCACGGTCACAGAGGGTCATAAAATGTAGAGATATAGACAAAAATCAGAAAAGTTTAAACTGGTTTAGATTGGTTTGCTTGTTATTGTAATAGGCTATCTGAGAGAGTACTGGTATTATCAGGAAACCATTCATAGACTGTCTTAAGGAAGCAAACATGCGATCAACAAACTTAAGAATGTATTTTTACCTCAGTAATAAAGTTGTTCATATGGCATCAGAAGTGTTTGTCAGTGGCGAGTGAGATGAGTTCAGTAATGAGGAAAAGACGCCATCTACTGGCAGTAAAATAGAATTAAAGAAACAGTACTTGGGTGAGAGTTGCAATGAAGTTATCTCAAATTAAATTTTAAATGTGTTCTTTAAATTCATTAAGAGAGAAACAAGAAACGTAACCTTACTGTATAATTAAGGTATACTACTGCAATTATATGATTAATATAACTCTTCCCCACTAAAACATATCCTTTTAACTGTTATTTCATGTGAAAAGGGAAACGCTTGTCTGGTTAAAAAACCCCATATAAACCCTCTTTAAATATGACCAACTACAGCTATTATCATGCTCTTGCTATTAGAATTACAAAAACATACTCTAAATTAATTCAAAAGAGACACATTTCCATGAAATTAAACATTCAAAAGCCCCTGTTAAAATATGTTTACACATTATGTCAGTAGTAAATTTGGGGTAATTGTAATTGTTTTACACTGTGTTTGGTCAAAATTATTTAAGAAGCACATAATAAATTCATATTTATCTTGGAAATGAAAGTTAAAGCTGCTATGTGCATTATCCTGACTTTACTGATAGTGAAGAGGAATTAAACAACAAACCGTTTCAGTTCCGAACAAGCTGTAGTGTTAGAGCGCCCTCTGGTGGCCATGACCTGACATAGCAGCTGGTAAACACACTAGCAGTGACTCAGTTAAACTCTTCATCATAATATAGTTTATAGCGTTTGTAATTAACACGTAATTTTCATACGATATACGACAATATGATAGATGACGTCCTGAATTGTGGGAAACAGATCATGCAGAGGATTTTAATTATAAAGCTACTAAAAGGAGGAATAACTGGGTTTAAAGGGATATTAATGTTGAAGCAGACTCCTTTCACATTGCAAAGGAAATTATCTTCCTTATAAAATAGGAAAATATTTATATTTGGTTGTTTGACTATTTTTTTTATTTATTTGTCTTGTCTATTTGTATTATATTATTTATGTTGTCCAGAATAGAAACTCTATCTTGGCTTTATTAACCACCGTCATAATTAATCACCTTCAAACTGAGATGGACACAAAAAATATTAATTTTATTGTGATGCTCATGGAAAATGGAAAATAAACAACCATGAAATATATTTGGCCCCCAGCTCTTGGCAGTTTTGAGTGACAAAGTTACTCTCTGAAACAAGCCATAACCTACCTAAAAGTTATTTCACATTCACCACAATACTGTAAAATGATAAATACATAAACAAGCATGTCTCAAGTCGTTCCATCAATCACCTGAATATAAATGCTTTGGCACGTTTTCATTGGCTGAAACAAACACCCAGGAGATGTAAGGCAAAGATAGACAGACATTATCAATATCATTATCAATAGCAGACATTATCATGAGAAACTACTGGCCAGAAATTTTAATGGACACACCCCTCATCAAAATTCAGAAGAGTACAAGAAGGTTGTATGGATTGGCAGTGGTAAAAGTGGGAACATATCCTTTGAGGTCTATGGTAAATTATTTAAATGGACACTTGGTAACAAAATGGATTCATGGAGGAATTGTGGAATCAACATGATCTGGTCTAATCATGGTCTAATATCTTTTTAAACAAAACTTTTAGGTACATATTGATACAATATAACAGGGGTGTCCAACCATGTGTCACAGAGGCCAAGAGGCTGCAGGTTTTCATTCCAATCAAACACTACAGCAGGTGATTTCACTGATTAACACACCTGTGACAAGAGAGGAGGGGCTAATCAGTGAAACACCTGGTGTAGTGTTTGATTGGAATGAAAACCTGCAGCCTCTTGGCCTCCATGACACATGGTTGTCCACCCCTGATATATAACCTTGAGGTAGATATAGTCTTCTGTCACTCAAGGTGTTACTGAAGCAGTATGGATCTAACATTGTGTCAACAGATAGTAGATCTATCATTGTTGACTCCATATTTCAGCAGCCTTGTCAACAAACGTTTTCATCCTTAAACCGATTAAGTGAAAATTGGAACATCAATTAACTGTATTGTGAATTATGATCAAACCACAAACGTCTGGGTTCATGTAAATGTTAATGTTAATGCGCAACTGTTTGCTAGTTATGAATAGAATTGGTCATATTATTTATCATTTTACAGTTTGGGAAAAAAGACTGATTTCAAAACATCTATAAACTAAACACATGCAATACAGGCATTTAGGAGCAATAAGCAGCAACCATGAGACAACAGCACAATGAAAAACATTGAAACAACACAGAATCTCAAAATCTAGTTGATTTGTCATAGATGCTCACAACCAGAATCCATGCTATAATCAACAAACACTTTATAACATTTTATGCCTAAATGATACATAATTACAAATAACTTACAGAAATATTGTATTTATTGTATTGACCTGTGTCTGATGTACATCCTAGAGTTCTTCTTTCAGCTAAACCAACAAATGTGTAGAAGAGTTTAGAGACAAACAGCTAAAATCAGGTCATGTACAACTCTTTAAGCCTTCTGTTTTATAGGTCAAAACAAACCCATACAATGTGAATAATTTTCTCTTTGGAAGTGCACTTATCAAGAATAAATCAAATTCTGATATTCTAAGGTCACTACTCTTGAGTAAAGTATTCCAAATACTTTTTGATCCCTTTCTGAAACACAAGTAGGCTATTTATTAGATTTTATTCTCTAAACATGACTGGTCCCTTTTTTGGTCGGGCAAAGCAGATTCCTCCACACTGTGTCCTAAAGACCCTTCCTGTTTTTCTGACAGTTGTTGCTGTTTTGAGTTCTCCCTGACTTCCTGCCCTACTTGCTCCACAGGCCCCACTGAAGCCTCAGTTTGAGAGTCATTATAGTTTAGTTCTGTCAGAAGTGGCTGTTCACCAGTTTCACCACTGGGGGCACTGTTACTCTGAAGTGTGGCTAAATGTGAATGTGAAGTTTTAAGAGCCAGAGACTCTGTGGTGTTGGGAGGATCGTTGGCACTGCTTTGCTGCTCTGTTTGGCAGCGGGGTACCGTGTCAGTGGTATCTGTAGACTTTAATACAGGCTCCATTGTGGTCGGTGAGGTGGCAACACATGCTCTCTCGCTGAGGACAGGCGTCTCATTCATTGACTTGTCCATCTGATAATGTTCTATGGAGGAACTGCTGTGAAACGGGTTACTGAGATGAATGTGTGAGCTATTAGAGAAACCCAATACTGAGGAGAGAGGAACAACCTCTGTGTGTGAGTACGGGGGGGGACTCGCTCCATCCAATGAACACTCCCAGTCCTCCACTGCCTCCTCTTCATCATCATCATCATCATCATCATCATCCTCATCATCATCATCTTCTTCTTCTTCTTCATCCTCCTCTTCCTCAGGATCAATTGTTTCTAGGCTGTGTGTGCTGCAGTCGGAGAGACCGCTGCATAAACTGCTGCCGTCCTCGTCGTCCTCGTAAGCTTCATCGTCATCCTCATCTTCCTCCTCCTCCTCATCTAGTTGTGAATCTGTGTCGCTTGCGTTCTGGAGGTGCATGACGGCAACGTGCGGCGCGCCGTTCATCAGCGGGTACTGCAGGTTCGGCTGCTGCTGGACCAAGGGGGAGTCTCCATGGTAACTGTTGCTGTTGGTTACCAGCTGCTGCTCCCGCTCCCGCTGCTGCGACTGCTGCTCCTCGCAGCTCCTCTCCAGCTCCAGCTTCATGATGGTGTGCAGGAAGTGGGTGCGCACCCGGACCGGGTTGAACTCCAAGCGTCCCGTGGTGTTGCTGCAGCCCTCGTTGGTACAACCACACGGGAAGGACATGCGGTCCACCTGTACACACGCGTGACACAAAACATACACCGTGTTCAATTAACAACAATGATACAGGAACGTTCAGCAGCCAGTCACAGCGTATCGTGCTTGACGTGAACACTGAAGGTACATACGGTTGATAAACGGACACTGATCGTTCTAGACAAACAGTACAGTAGAACGTTCTTAATCCAAATCCCTGACAACCAAATGTAGCAGTCTGCCCTGTAGACACAGAGTACACTATATGCAGGATGCAAAATAATAATAGAGAGTTCTATTTCAAAATGTATATTTATATATATACCTAATATATACCTAAAAGAAACCCCACATGAAAACCCTTGCTATCTCTTCAATATACTGTATATAGAAGAGTTTATAGTAGTGTTAATACAACAGCAGTGCTACAACACACACAGAGGGAGTGAGACTTCTGTTCAGGACTCCACTATATCTTTACATAGAAAACAGTTGTTTACTGCTATATTAAAGGTACTATATACCATATTTTGAACATTAATGGAGTAATGGTGTTATCTGACCTCTTTGCTTTGGTAGCCGGTCCGGCTGAGCGTGCATGTTAATGCATGTTAGTGCATGTTAGTGCATGTTAGTACATGTTAGTACATGTTAGTGCATGTTAGTTCATGCTAGTGCATGTTAGTGCATGTTAGTGTTATAATGTGGAAGTGTTATAATGTCCAGTGTCCATTTGTTTTGGTCAGAGATGCTGGTGCTCTAGTGCGACATCTAGTGGCTGAATATCATATATAGCTCCTTTAATGTTCAAAATATTGTATATAGTACCTTTAAAAAGTGCTGTCATTTGTTTTAATTTTGTTAAACATTCAATTAATTCAATCAATCGTCCACAGTAAGGAAATGTTCCTGTTGGATTTTAGCTGCAAAGTAGACTACATGGGGCAACAAAATATAATTTGGATATGTTTTGCGCTGGCATTTCAAATGATTTTGTTCAATCAAACCATTATACTTCCTACATACAACATGACTCTTTGTCAAGAGGTTTGGATCAGAGTTCTACTGGCCAGAGAGAGAGAGAGAGAGAGAGAGAGAGAGAGAGAGAGACAGTGTGATAGTATAGATGGGCCTCACCACAGCTCCATTTACCTGGCACTTAATGCCGGCCAGGCTGCAAGCGCAGGTGTCCGGGTCGCAGACTCCGCGGCAGGGGCAGCCGCATTCCTCCCGGGACACTCGCAGGGCCCGCAGGTCGTGCTTCTCCTCCACGTCGATGCGCCGGACCCCCGAGGCGCGGAGCAGAGCGCGTCGCCGTCTGGTGGTCAGAGGCTGGAGGAAGAAGTACTCGTCCACCTCCGCGTTGTCCGGGTCCAGGTCGTCTTCCGAGATGTCGTCGAGCGTCAGGGCGTCCGCCTCCGCCGAGGACACCGCGCCGTTCCGAGTCATCTGGCGGAGAGAGAGAGAGACAGGAAGGTGTGGATCCCACGTGGTCGAGCGAACGCGGCCGTGCACCTGCACATCCGGTCTGACCCGTGGGTCAATGTTTACATCAGCTAGCGGTCAGAAAACATGTTTTCCTCTCGTTGACGGTAAGAGAAGAGAAAAGCTAAGACTGTTTGATCTGTTTAAGTTAGTAGCCTTGACATGTATGCAGGTTACAGGTAGAGAATAGAGAACTAGGGTTATAGAGGTGTTGTATCTAGTGGTGATGGAATATAATAAGACCCACTGCAACGTAAAACACAGACAAGGACCATAGAAAATGCTGATTGTAAATTCAATGCATTATTAATGACCCACTGCCACTTCCTACTTTTAGACTGAAAAATGAATGAACATTGTCTGATCATTTTCAATCTGCTTTGGTTGTTTGTGTCTAAAAATAGATAGAGGTTAGACATATAACCTACTGGGGGAAAAAATAATTAATTCATGATATATATTAGATATATATTACAACAGTGCTCGTATATGAGCACCGTCCCACTGACCTTGAGTTTGATGGCGTTGAGTTTCTCCTCTTTGAGGTGATCCCTCAGCATGATCTGATGGCTCCTCTCCTGCTCCACGGCGAACTCCCTGAGGGTGAACCTCTTCACCCAGCTGTGACGCAGCGACATCCCCAGGGTGCTGCCACCCTGCGTGGGAACGCTGGTGAAGCCCTGACGCCGGTTGAAGTAGTAGACCGTCACGCTCTCGAAGTGCACGTTACGGCCGCGCAGTCGCTTGGACTGTTGCTGGAGAGCAGACGCTAAGAGAGAGGAAGACGGCTCGATGAAGAATACTCAGTGAAAAAGAGTAATTTTCAATCTATATACACATTGATATGAATTTGACAGAACCTGTGTTACCTTGTAGAAACCTGGCTTGACATCCAGCTACCCCTCAGAACCCGAGCTACACCTGACTCACTGCACTGAAGGTGCGTCCACACAGATCAATACATCCATCTACACTAATCATTAGTCACTATGAGGTTTAATTAAGTGTTTTACACAAATATAAAGCTAAACCACCAGAATGCATCATTTTTTTACTACACCAAATTGAAAAGGCTGCTAATTTGTAAAAGCTTACAGTGGAGGGGTCCGGAGGGGATGGGCTGGTTCAGGCTGTCACTGCTGTTTCCACTGTCGCTGCAGGAGACCTCGTCTTCATCAGAGCCTTGTAATGACAGGTAGGGGGAGGGGCCCTCCTCCAGCTTCCTCTTCAGGATTCCACTCATCCTCTGGCTCCTCCCACTGGTCGCACCTGGACAACAGGTAAGCGCTTCTGTTCTGACACTCGACTTTTCAATGTTTTTTGCCTCTGAACGTGAAACTACTGTCGATGAGAGTTGAAATGTTTACGTTACCAAAACAAAACTGGTTGAAGAAATGAAAGGAATTTTCCGTAGTTCTGCTGAACACCCAGATGCTTTTTCTGTCAATTTTACAAACGTTCCATATGATACTTGCTCCTTTTATACCCAGTAATGATTAATGAGGTTTATGGAAACTGTCTATGGAGGAAATATTTGTTTTACTAAAAAAAGGCTGAATATAAAACAAATCCAGCCACCTTCAGGCCCATGCGTTCTTAATGTTGTCAAGAAACTCATGACTTGACCAACCGACTACAGAAGCATATTTAATACATTATTCATCCAAACTAACTCCTTTATATCTTCCACTGTGATTAAATCAACCTACCAAGTAATGTGAACTTCTCTCTTAAAATGAAATTAAATATTTAGACAAAGTAGGAATGAAGAAGGAAATCAGACAAAGATTTATATTGAAAGAAACTTGCACTGTCATGGTTGGGAGGTCAAACTACTGTTCAGTTATTTATTTATTTAAACCTTTATTTTGACAGTTAACTACTATCAACTAGCTTTTTAATTTATTTGAAGGGTTTAAGTAGTTCTAAAAAACATTTTATGATGTATTATAATAAGTTTCACCGCCAAGTTCAATTTGTAGCAACATTGTGACATTAACAGACAGATGTAAGATCATGTTGAATGACACAGAGCTCATTACATTTATGATGAACTAACAAATGAGTAAAGCTTCTCCTCCTCTCCTCTCCTCTCCTCTCCTCTCCTCTCCTCTCCTCCCTCCTCCTCTCCTCCCCTCCTCCCTCTCCTTCCCTCCTCCCTCCTCCCCCTCCTCTCTCCCCTTCCCCCCCC
>OMKK01043689.1:0-14525 GCA_900302305.1 Polymixia japonica | reverse complement strand
AATACAGGTCCTGTCCTGTTCAATACAGGTCTTGTCCTGTTCAATACAGGTCCTGTCCTGTTCAATACAGGTCTTGTCCTGTTCAATACAGGTCTTGTCCTGTTCAATACAGGTCCTGTCCTGTTCAATACAGGTCCTGTCCTGTTCAATACAGGTCTTGTCCTGTTCAATACAGGTCCTGTCCTGTTCAATACAGGTCTTGTCCTGTTCAATACAGGTCTTGTCCTGTTCAATACAGGTGCTGTCCTGTTCAATACAGGTCTTGTCCTGTTCAATACAAGTCTTGTCTTGTTCAATACAGGTCCTGTCCTGTTCAATACAGGTCTTGTCCTGTTCAATACAGGTCTTGTGTGGCTACTGAAAAAGAATGCAATCCAATATCCAATATAACAATTATTAAAAAACATTTTTTATAATATATAATTATATTATTGCATTTTATGTTTATATTTTAATTAGCTTATAAAATCTATTTTCTATCTGCTATTCTGCTATTCTAATCTGCCATTGCTTTTATTCTGTGCATCTGCTAGGTTATGTTATGTGTTAGTTCACTCGTAGTTAAAGAGTTCTAGCTGTCTGTCAATGTGGAGCCGACAATCAATCAAACTTATTAAATCAAACAAAAGTTTTATTTTTAAATAACAATGAATAAAAAGATTGAAATAACAAATAATATTAAATAAAGAACTTTTAATTAAATAAGAACTTTAGTGCAAAAATATCTACAATCCTACAATAGCCTACAATATCCTATTACAGGACATTTAAGAACTGCACCGAATAAATAATGGTTAACATACAACAATAAATATTAAGAAATATAAAAATAACTATATACATTTAAGATTCTACAAGACATTTAAGAAGACTTATCATGTGTTCTTATCCAGGAAGAGCATGTTAACCTCGTCCGGTTTCAGCTGCGAATGCGATGCTGTTACAACTGTTCCGGCAGTTCTGAAAACCCTCTGGTGACACAGAGACATACTACTACTTACAGATGCCAGCAAAGGGAAGTATCGTGCGTTGCTCGACCACCACGCCAAAGGGTCATCTTCCCCTCCGATCACGTGCTCGTGTCCGTAAGACATCAGCCCGGCGGCAGGCCGCTCCTCTACGGTGGCTCGATGGGCTCGAAATACCCTGAGGAAACTCCACAAAGACCGTTTCTTTGGTAGAGGAGGCGCTGGCTGTCCTACTTGCACTCCTTCACTCTCCTCCTCCTCTACTCTCACAGCATGGCTCTGTCGTTCCAGCCTCACCATCTCCTCCTGAAGACGGGCTTTTGTTTCTGCAAGCCAGTCAGACTCAACGTGTTCCCCGTGGAATCAGGGATCGAGAAAAGTTGCAGCCGGCATCAATTCCTTCCTTGAGTCGGCGTTATATTTGGAAGTCTGACCGGGCTTTTGCTTTCCGGGCCCCGTCGCTCTGGAATGACCTGCTGGAGGAGATCAGGCCACATCTCTGTCCTCTTTTAAATCTCTTTTAAAAACACACTTCTCTAAATGCGCTTTTACTTAATTTAATTCCTTGCTGTGTGTGTCTGTAATTCATTTTTACTGTGTATTATTGTAATATCGTGTCTTAAACTTCATCTTATCCACCCCTGCTTTTATGTTGTTTCATAATGCTTTTATTTATTGTCTTAACGTTTGTCTTCATTTCTGTTTTATTTTTATTTTTACTGTTGTGAAGCACTTTGTAACTATGTTTTGAAAAGTGCTACACAAATACAGTTATTATTATTATTATTTATGCAGCTCCTCTGTTCAGCCTGTCTGAAACAAGCTATATTAGCTCCTGTCTCTTTAAGGCCCCCCTCCCTAAAAGCCCACTTTCTTCTGATTGGCCAACATCCTCTTGGGTGTGGAAAGTGAAAGTAAACTGTAAACCTACTAATTAACATATAATTTCTCGTTCTTGATTGGAAATGTAACTTCTCAAATCCAACCGTACGTGTTTGAGCTTTGACTGCGGAACTTCCGTCACTTCCTGGAGCAGATGACCATATAAAGAAATCTGTCCCAAATTGACATCAGCTTGTGTAGAAAGTAGAAAAAAAACATTTGAAACCTAGCGTTCAGAGCAGTCTGAAGCCTGAACTTTTAGCTCACAGGGATTACTTTATCATTCGTTTAGCTCATTATTTGATAGCGACTGTCCCGTTTGCATTACTGTGTAGGATGTATTTAAAAATGTCAAAAAACTACTTTATAAAGTTTACAGTAACACTACATGACAAGATGGACTGTAACTAAATAACAGAAACGAAAAAGATGATACACTTATGACAGGTATGACAAAGCGAGTCCCTCTGCCAAATCCTCGTCTGTGTGGCTCTCGGGGAAAAAAGTTGTATCGAGCCACTTGGACTGCAAAGTCGACTCCGGTGAAATAAAGTGTGCTGTTACTGACATGTAGGGTGTCAAATCAAAACTGGACCACATGTCAGTTGTCAGAGAGAAGAACTCTGTGTCCCTGACCAAAAGTGCTACCTCATCCCTAACGTTATTGTACATTTCGGGGATGGCCATCTTTGTAAAATATTTACGGCTAGGCAGCTCATACTGGCGATCCAGCGTTTCAATTTCCCGGAACAAGCTTTTTTCTACCGTGTGGAACGGCATCATCCTGTTCCTGCTTCCTGTTCCTGCTTCCTGTCTCAGTAGCAGAGGTGCAGTGTCTAACTGACTCAACTCAACTGGCTTTAACTGGCTAAAAGAGAGAGGGGACATTTTGAGATGATCATAATTATACTATATATCATACCATGCAATGTAATTAGACTTTTTATTTTATTTTAAAATATTACAGATAGCACCTTTAATACACATTGAAAAGAAAGCAATGCCATATCATTAAGAATTGTATGTATATAATGTTATAATTACAATAGAATAATAATACATGGGGAATTGATATAGAACATGAGATGAAGAAGAACAGAAAAGAGGAAGAGAGGAGAGAACAGTAAAATGACAAGAAGAGGGTAAGATTGAAATGCGACGTATTCTTAGCACTTGCATACATGATCATGCGTGTGCACGTGCAAGCCTGTCTGTAATAAAGGTGCGTGTTTGTTCACGTTCGTGTGTGTGTGTGTGCGTGCGCGTCTCAGTCAGTGTTACCACACCACAGGCGAGCAGAGTGCTGTGTCATTGATATTTCATCTTCTCGACGCATCGGTCCTCCAGATCTGCTGTGTCAGCAGAACCGCATCCCTCCCTCCGTTTTCCACATCCCTTCATCCCTTCATCCCATTCTTGCCACTCTCTCTCTCTCTCTCTCCCCGCTCCATCCATCCACCCTTCTTTTCTGTATTAACTCAGACACTTGTCCCGCTCTCCTCCTCCCCTGTCTGATTTCCCCATATTTACTGAGACATTTGAATCCAGCGGAGGGAAGCGGGTTAGATTGCTGACACTTGTCATTTATGTCCGTGTCTCTCTGTCTCTCTAAATGTGTCGTATTATATAACATGGTACAACTACTTTTTATATAATAACAACAGTAATCTTTGTTTTCTAATAATGATAATTAACTTTGGTGCTGTAGCAATTTTTAAAGCTATTTAAATGGTTTATCCGCTACACAATAATTAAACAAATGGCAATAAGATAAACTACAGAAATGCTGATAAATATGTTTTGTGCCTTTAGAGAGGAGGTGTAACTGCATATCGACCCATCGACCCACCCTGCCCTCACACATGAATCAAATATACATGTTATAACAGAGAAAAACAGGTGAATATATGACTGAAATAGATGACGAAGGATACGCTGAAACGAAAGGCAAAAGACTAAGATTAACATATCCATTTTTTTCCAAGATGTCTTCTTTTCCTCCAGTGAAACGTCTAAGTCCTGCATTACATTCCCATCATACCATCATATGGTAACCTTTATCTGTCGCCTCCTCTCGCTCTCCCCGTCTTCTCCTCCCAATCCCTGCGTCTGTCTGTCCATCTGCCTTCCTTTCTCTCTGCCCTCCTCAATCCCTTCATTCTCTCTCTCTCTCGCTCTCTCTCTCTCTCTCGCTAAGTCCCCAGCGAAGCTCAAGGCCGTGTGTCTGCTAAACACAGCATGTTACACTTCCTGGGAACGATCGGTACGACTCCAAGGCCACTGACAAACAGCTTATCACTGGAGCCCCTCTTTATCCCCAAAAAACCTCTCTCTCTCTCTCTCTCTCTTTACTTTGTCTGTAGAAACCAGGGTCGCTCCATCCATCCTTTGTGCAGTGTTTGTCACCGCGGAGCGTCGATTACTCCTGTCAGCCCCCCCGTGATCCTTCGTGGAAGACCATTCATCTCCTCCGCCTCTCTTCCAGCGCCAGCGTATTTATAGATGACACATCATTGTCATTAGCCTGCTCTCTATACACCCGTTTCGCTTTCTTCCTCCATTTTATTTTTCCCTCTCTTTCTTCCTAGTCCGCCCCGTCTCTTTGCCCTCTTCATCCCTCGTTTCGTATCTGTCTGAATCGTTCTTCCCTTCTCTCTGTCTCTCTGTCACATTCTCCCTCTCTCTCTCACTCACCCACACTTTCATTTTCTCTCTCTAATGACTCGCTGATGGCTCGTATCAGTAGATCAATGGGGCAAAGACAGGCGTATGACTACTGCCATTACGTTTAAATATGGAGGGAGGGGACAGAGAGGGACAGAGAGCTAAATTGACAGAGACGACAAGTGAGAGGGAGCAAGAAATTGGGAAGTCAAAAAGAAAATAGGCAGGTGGTGTTTTCAGAGCACTTCATAAACAAACTAAACTTCTCTAGTCTGTTTATGAAGTTTTGAAAGAAAACAAGTTCGCTCCGGTTCTGATGAGGTCCCAGTCCGCCTTCTGTCCGTCTTCCTTTGCAACTCATCAAAACTCTGCTATGAATGTACGTTGTGTTGCGTGAAGTGGAAATAGTGTCAACATCCTAAAGCTAAAGCTAGCTAGGCCCTGAAACGGATTAAGCTAATCCCGGTCAATGAAACTCATTGGCCTCACATGCACTATTTTATTATTTCTTTCCAAAAGCCTTTTGACACTAGCTAATCTGACACCCAGCCCATTGGTCATCTTCAACACAGTGATGTTGTAACCAGACAACATGCTGAGCAACAAGGTAGCCTAGATTTCCAAGTAAGCGCAACGGTGTGTTCCCTACAAAACCTTATGTGTCTTGCTCATTCGTTGAAAGTCTCCCTGAATAATGTCTGCTGGCAAACTTTCCGAGCAGATCCCCGCAAATGAACAAACGAGAGCGCTTTCTGTTCACAATGTTCTGTTCACAAGTGTACTCAAAAGCACCCTGAACCGAGTCAACCCCTGGGCTGAGCTGGATTTAGTTCACAGGGGTGTGTGTTTGTCTGGAATGTTCACACACGTGCAACAAAAGCTGACTAGTGTAGTTAAAAGGGTGAAACAGACCAACTGTAGACATGGAGACTCGAGTTAAAGAGACCAACATATCACTAAGGTCATACATGACATGACCTCACATGTCTGCTAGACAGAGAGAGAGACAGAGAGAGAGAGACAGAGAGAGAGAGAGACAGAGAGAGAGAGACAGAGAGAGAAGTAAGGGAGTAAGTGTAAGTGGAGAGTAAGAATGAAGGAAGCGAATTAAAAAGAGATAACAAGAGGAACTGTTTACAGACCTTTTATTTTCCCATCATCCTCAGCGGTGGAAATGAGAAGACTGAGCGTCAACCACAACAAAGGGTACAAAAATATCTTATCATACCCTGTCAGGAGGATAATAAAATCAAATTTATTAACGTCTACATCTCACACACACACACACACACACACACACACACACACACACACACAAGAGGTGTCTGTGTGTGTGCACATGAAAACATTTGATTTCATTATCCTCCTGACAGGGTATGATTAGAAATGTTTGTCATTACAAAGCACATATTTTTGAAAAATGACTTTTTCTGAATTACCTTGCATTGTACATCACATACACAATCTTTAAAAGACCATGTCAAATAAAATAACTTATAACAATAATAAAATCCACGCATACACACTCTACTGTTTGTTATTGATGTTCCTTTTGACGATTTTGATGATGTTATATTTAGTGATTATATAGTCCAATACTGTGCAGACTTGGCTTCTAGTGCCAACTTCAAGCACAACAACAACAATGGCGGACAACGTCGTCTCTTTACCAGTGTTGCTCCTGACTCGGGCTACATTGGCATCCAAACACAACTGCTCCAACGCGTTTGTGCTGCTCGTCACGATTACTATGGACGGCGATTACCTTCAAGAAGAAAGGTAATTATTGAAAGATTTAAATTATTTTATTATTATTTTATTAAAATAATAACTATTGAAATTATTGAAGGGTAGTCCAATTTTCGTACCACTAACATGTAAATGTGAGCTGGTATGACAATAAAGAATCCTTGAATCCTTGAATCCTTGTAATTAAATGGCGGTCACAAAGTTTCAGTTGGTCTTGGTTAGTCATGATAATCCCGCCCCCAGCCCCTGACCGTAAGCGGTTCTTGGTTCTAGACCAGCTCAGTGTTGATGCCGCTCTGGAACCAGTTTTCCTGGCTCAGAGCCGGTTCTTTTGCTGTCTAAATGCAAAGAACTGGTTCGAGATAAGGCACCGGCTCCGAACTGGCCCTCGAACTGCCTTGTTAGAAAAGGGGTAACAGAGATGTTGATAATGGGACTTTGAGATAATACCTTTTCACCACCCTTCTGCCTACTACACATCCAGCAACAGGTTTTCTGTGCATTAATGTTTGGACTAGCACCTTTACCCACAAGCCTTTGAGCCCAAGTGCAGCCTGAGATCCTTTGGCAGCTCTGTTTGGGTTATTCCACAATCTAGGCTGAGAGTTAGTGAGCTTTCTCTCAACGCTGGAGTGACCTGCCTGATAAAACCTGCCTGATGAAACCTGCCTGATGAAACCTGCCTGATGAAACAAGGCTGGTAAAATCAGTCGGAAAACTATTTTTACCACAACTTTGGTCTGTATTATCTTTTTTAATTTTGGTTAAAGTTTTGAAGTTCAATGTTTAAATATATTCCTTGTAGTTTATATCATATCCATCCTGTAAAGTGGTCTGTAAATGAAGGTTATTATTAGCACTATTTTTATTGAGAGAATAGCAGCATATTGCTTTAGACTTATAACATCTACTGTAGACACAAGGATTATAATTACGTGTGTGTGTGTGTGTGTGTGTGTGTGTGTGATCATTATTAACTTGGGGAGGATAATAACACAGGAAGTCTTCTTTCAATTTCTGAACTTACCTGGTAAGAAGAAGAGAAAGGTTGATATATACAGTGTAGAGAGAGAGAGTGAGAGAGAGACATAGAGGTAGTCATTCCAATATCATGGTGTTTTTACAAGCCTTAAACTCTGTCTGGAGAGGATTATTATCATATTCTCATAGGACATGTGTAATGTAATTATTTGCACTGCAGATAATGATTTTAATGTACATCCTAAATGGAGTGAATACACTGCAATATTTATTCCCCCGAAATGACTGAGGAGGCAGTTTATTTTTGGTAATACGTTGCACTACTTCCTACTACTGTTTAACACAAACAAAATGAATTGAATATGCACAATGAGAGTCAAAGTGTGTTTTTATTTAAATTAACAGAATTAAATTAAGAATAACTTTTTTTATTGTAAAGTGTATTTGCATACACAAGGAATTTGACCTGATGGATTGGTGCTTCAAAGACTAATTTACATCAAACATTTTTGCTAAAAAACAAAACGACACAGAAACTTAATATACCCTGTAACCACATGGGCCAGAAATGACTAAATTACACTGGTGGATATTATTTGACCTGACCTCCTCTTGACCTGACCTCCACCAGGCATTTAATCACATATACAGAGTATTAAGACAACCTGCTCTTATACTTACAAATATAAACCAGTGGAATTTATATAAGGTCAGTTTTTCAACGCAAGCATAAGATCCAGATGTGCAGAAGAGGAGACACGTGTTGACACAATCTTATTTACATCAACAGCCGAGAGGAGATGTTTACTGCTTCTCTTGCTATGTTTGCTTAAAGCTGGTTATTTATTTATTACTTAGCTGTAATGTAATGTAATTCATTGCAGGAATGAAATTAAAGGCCATACTGTAACTTTTGTACATAACCAAACAAATGAAGATAAGACATCCACAGAGATAGTATAATTATGCTGATTAAAAGTATTGCTTTTCCTAAAAAAAAAATATTAGCTATATATTTCAAATTTTTTAAAAATGTTGACAGCCTGATGAAACCTGTTGTGTTTTTGTCTGACTAACAGCACAACAACCTCGCCTCCCCACGGCCGTCTCTCAGTTTGGCTGTTGCCAGTTTAGTCAGTGTTTATTCAGTGAATGAAAATGACTGAGTTCGTGTCGAGTTCCCTCCATGCAGCTCTACACATCTAGCCGCTTGTTTGAGACGCATCCTCGGGTCATTTCAATGTTTTCAGTTGAACAAGTGAACATCCTCTAGTGGGTAGAAAATATTACATATTTCACCTTTAATTAATAAAAATAACTAGGCAAGCTTAGTTGAGCTGGACCCTGGATACAGCATCTGGACAGGAACTAGTTAGCTAGCCAGCGACCAACATTTTGTTAAAACATGTGGTACACACCCGTTGTCAAGTTTGTTTTATTTACATCCAAGAACTTCTAAATTGAATATTTAAGTGCACTAGTTTAATCAGTAGTTGGGTTTCCATCCAAATGACTAGCAAATTTTAACCGGATTTTCACAAAATCGGCAAAAGGAAATGCAAATTTATGTGCGTTTTCATCCATTACTGTTATGCGAATATTAGGAGTTGGTTCATGGAGATAAGCAGTAGGTGGCGCTAATTCTCCAGTCAGGTACCATTATATCACTGCAGAAGAAAATAATGTAATTAAAACTGTTTTTTTATTTTACTTTTAGGCAACATATCGCAAAGACTCAAACAATAGCCTACCAATTGACTTGATTAGAGGGGTTTTAGTAATGGTAATTTCAAATGAATAATTAATAGTTTGGATTGGTTTGATTTGGCTTGTTTCTATGGGCTGATGGGATAATTTGTCAACGTTGTGGACTTGCCTATTTGATTAGCCTATTTTTAATATTTAAAACAAACATCATGGTACAATACAATGCAGCTAAATAGAATAAAATAAAATACTTGTTCAGCACAAATAAGACAAGGATAAGTTGTATTTGATTTAGGAAGGACTGAGTGGGAACCGTAAACCGTAAATCACCAGGATTTGTTTTGTTGTTTTAGTAGTTTTGCATTTACCAAAATATTTACAATGCTTATGCGTTTGTGTATTATTATAGGCTGTTTTATTGCTGCGTATCACTCACATATGATTATTCATTTCAAATTCTCATTACCATATCCACTGGTTACACTAAAGTGCGTGAAGTTTAGCCTGTAATTTTGCCCTGCGACGATTTATGATGCAGTCAGTTCAATAATCAAAATTAATTTCAGCACCAATTGAGAATCGATATTAGGCCAAAATGTTATAATGTCATAGACCATGTACCATGTGTGTGATTTTTGAATACTTTGAATACTATCATTTATTCGCTGAATAATCGCTGTTTCCATTGCGCTTAGTCACAATTTTCTTTTAGCGATATACCAACTTTTCCACCTCCCCCAAGCGTAAAAACTATTTTGTGATATTTCAAGATTTTTTTCAAATTTTCTACGTTTCCACAAATTGAAAATGCACATGAAAACAGGTGGATGGAAATGAGATAAGTCACTTTGGTATTGCTTAGCATTACATTCAACCACATTAACCTGTATTACTATTGACTCTGCCTGTGGAAGAGGGCCTCCAGTGTGGCAAATGAAATGAAAGCAGGTAGATTTAAATCAATGTGAGCCCAGGTGCTTAACTTTGATGCAACACCAGCACAGCGCTGCCTAAGAAAGTGAATCTGTCATTTCTGGGCATTCAACTAACATAATGATACATTTGTAGCCAATAATTATTTGCTTTAGAAGAAGGGCAATAACATGGTGCTCATAGTACAATCAGCATAGTCCATAAGTATGATTGGTTTTATCGGTCGGCTACTCTTACAGGGACCTGGTAGCTCCCCTGTGGTTTATTTTTTGCTGTATTATGGATGTTTCATTGCATACAATTAGATTAGATGGACTTTATTTATCTCTGTGGGGAAATGAGGTCAATACCTCTAAAGGACAGAGCAAAGAAGGAATAGCATGAAATGTAATAACCGGTTAATACATATAGCACACCACATATAATAACAAATAATAATAATTAATTGAAACAAATTACAATAAAAGAAACCAACACTAGAATGTGTTCTTTAAAAATATATAGTAAAATATAAGTAATAATAAAAATAATAATATAAATAATACATAATGAAATATTTATATAAATAAAAAATATATAAAAATAACTTGAAAGTATAAAAGCATTCATGCATATAAAAGCCATATAAAAGCCATAATACTCTGAATTCTTTGCTGTAATTATAGGTGCAACAGCGATGCAGTGTGATACGAAGTCCACAGATCAGAAAATGCGCTGCTGGTCACCGCATGTAGAGAAGACCAAAGAGAGCGACACAGAGAGAGAATGATAAATGGATCTCCCTCTGCACGAAACTCCCTGCCGGCAAGCCTTGCATATGTGTGTGTGTGTGCGTGTGTGTGTGTGTGTGTGTGTGTGTGTGTGTGTGTGACAGCATGGTGTAAGTCAGGCCACTGTGTGGATACTCCTGGGGAGAGAACTGCAACAACAAACAAACAAACGTGCATGCACACACACACACACACACACACACACACACACACACAGAGACTGGGGTTGAGAGGGTGATCTGCGGGGGTCTCCAGCAGGAACAGGGGCTCAGCAGGGTGTTAAAGTTCTCAGCTAATTCCTACCACTGGTTAACGTATGTCAGCTAAAAACACAAGAAGACTCCCAAGAGAGAATCAGAACCAGGTATTTTTGCCACTAGTGAAATGCAAAATTCACATCTGGCTTTTCACAGAGCTGTAGTCAAGTAAACATCGGCACAGACTATCAGGGTACTTGTGGGACTCGCTGGCTAGCATGGCTGTTAGCATTATGTACAATCCGTTTAGAAAAAACCTTAAAAGATATGGACGGGATAAAAAGCTTTTTTTCTTTGTTTCTGCTTAGTCCCCTTTTCTTTCTATAGATCTATTCCTCTAGGGGTTGCAAACCAGTGGTGTAGTGGAGCGTATACGCAGGTATACCTTCCTCTGTCAGGAGGGATTTTCGCTACACTCAACTAAAAATAGCTAGCGCTACGTGTCAAGTAGCTGCAACTGTGATATGTAAACTGTATAAGATGCAGGTGACGTAAGGGCATGATTGGTGGAGATAACACTGTCGATGTGAAACTACACTACTAGTCTGAAACAACAGCCAATCAAATCAGGTTATTTTGATAGGTGTCATTGGCTGGGTTGGATTTCACAACCTCGGTGGGCGTTTGGACATAAATAAACCATGAGCGAAAAACAATCAAGAGTTGATGTGTAATAAATAAAACACAGTTTTTACTATCATGACTCTGTACCTGCGCTGCTTGTTTTTTCCAACACGGAACCACGCGATTAACAACAGTAGCTTCATGTATTAGAAAATAAACTGCTGAGGATGAAGCGAACGCAGCAACAAACCATATTTGATTTTCTGGCTAAACGCCAAGATGCACCTGGAGAGAGTGATGCAAAATCACGCTCCCCTGAGCCTGAACAGGACGATAACACTGTGTTTACATGCTTTCATAGGGAGGAGTATCTTTGTAAAGACATGCTTTATAGGGCTACTAAGCTGTATCTTTGTGACCACGTGTGTGTGTCTGTGTGTGTTTGTGTGTATGTGTGTGTGCGGAGACACCACAGAAAAATATATATTGAGGATATAAAGAAACGGATATTTCACCTGTAAACGTGCAAGTAAACATTTAAAGTAACCCAAGTCTATCCTACACTTGCCAAAGAACATACAGGAAGGCTGATCAACAGTAAGGAACAGTAAGGGTCAAAGTAAGTACAAGTCTGAACTAGCAAAACCAACCTGACCCACCAACAGTACTCAGGTACAACACAACTTAAACCAAGCAGATGAATAAAGGAACAAATCACATCATCATTAGTAAACTTTCTCATTTTTGTGGTTTCAAGCAGCAAAAGTTTAAAGACACAACTTCTAAATGAGAATGTTCTCCTTTGTGGTCTGTTTTTTTTCTCATACAAAAATATTGCATCATCTGACAGACATTGAGAGTGAGAGAGTTGAGAGTCAAAATGAACAGAACCATGAAGGAGTATCATTGGCTCCCACAATATACTGTACTGTGATTGGTTGTTTTAGGGGAGGCGTCACAGGGGTGTCATATGTCTGTTTTTTTCTTGTTTTTTTAACCTTTATTTAAACCGATAATCTCATTGAGACGCAGGGTCTCATTCTCAAGAGAGACCTGGTCATATCCTGAGCAGGTGCAGCTAGCTTATCTTAGCTATCTTAGCTTAGTCAGCTAGTGTAGAGTACTTTTAGCTCATTGTTTCATCATTTATGTGGAATTAAAAACCTGATATTGGTTCATAAATTAATTACTATTCTGGTCCCAATGGCTCACAAATTAGGCGGCGCTGAGTGGGCTGCGTGGCATATCGCGGCATCACGCTCGGGCATGCGGGCCTCCACACTGTGATGCAGGCACCACTCAGCCAATCAGCATGCAGTGAGGCACCGCTTAGCCAATCAGCATGCAGTGAGCACAGCCAATAGATTGACTTAGCGGTTCTTTGTACGCCCAGTTTACGGGCATGTTTTATATCTCCAAAATGATGCTCCACGGTGCGTGCTCATGTCAAGGAGATCCCGAGCTGTGAGCCTAACCTACATGCACCCTGGTGTTAAAGAGAGAAAGGGTTGGAGAGAGAGACACAATAATGTATAGAGGAGACTATAGGAGACATGTACCTGTATATACACATGCACACACATTTGCAATTCAGATCTCGGTAGGGAACCACATAGGAATGACCTACACACAACATACACACGCACGCAAACCTACATACATCACACAGACGCCTGTAGGGACACTCACAGATTGATACATGTACAAAGACAAGCGATACACAAACACACGTCACAAACACTGAGATGCAAGATGCAGATGCACACGCCTGACGCGCACGTGCGTAAACACCCACACACACACACACACACACTCTTAGACGGGCGCACATACGTAACGCTGCGATTGAAATTCAGCGTGCGCTCGCACAACCACACACACACTCGCAAACACAAACGCACACCTCCGCGAGCGCACCAAGACCTCAGGCTCCGTCTCCTATTGACATTCAGCAGAAGCAGCCATACGCCTCATTTATATTCTACTCTGAGCTGGTCTCTCATCATTGTCTTGTTGCACTGGGCCACCTATCAGCAAAGTAGCCATCAAAGGAAAACAGCTTTTTGCCTGTTCCTGATGCTAATGGAAACAAATGACAAAAATAACACCTGGGTCCCGGACAAAACCTCGTATCAGAGGGAGGTGAGAGAAGAAGAACGAGGGAAGACGGAGAAGAGAGGAAGAAGGAAGGGGGGAAAAAAAGGAGGGCGCGAAGATAACCGACGGGGAGACGTTTAGCCCGACGTACGCTGACGCGTCGACGTCAAATAGACCGCGTCGTTGACGGAAAGGAAGAGAGACAGTGTGGAAAGGGGGTGAGAAAGATGAAGGGAGAGCGAGCGAGTGAGAGAAAGAGACAGACAAGCAAGCAGGAGAGAGAATTAGAGACAGACACTGCAGAGTTAGTTTGATATGCTCCTACACATCATTGCCTTGTTGCACTGGGCCTCCTATTAGCAAAGTAACCCAGCCATCTAAAGGACACAGTGCTTTGCATCTTCCCTGCTACTAATGGGAACAAATGAGGAAAATAACACCTGATGCCCAGAGAGACCTCATACTGGAGAGAGAGAGAGAGAGAGAGAGAGGGAAGGATGGAGGAAGAGAGGGAGGGACACAACAGAGAGGAGGATGGGTTAGTTAGAGAACATGTTTGACCTTGTGCAATGAAATAGAGATATACAGAAAGAAAACAAGAGTTTGCCATTTTTTTTCCACCGTAAATGAGACGTAAAAAACGTCTCAAATGTAGAAAATGTTTCGTGACCCTGGGACCGAACAAAACTGTTTCCCAGTACATTATAATGTTAAAACGCACAGACGTCACAAGTGTCCTGGGTAAGGACGTCGTTCTTTAATTTGTTAAAAAAAAAGCTTCTGCTGGATGCTGATGGTCATGACGCAAACCTAAACCAAGAAGAAAATAACAAAATAACAACCTCATTATTAGATTCTGTGGCTGATGGAAAAAGAAACAAGGTTACTTTGTTGTTGGATACTCAATTATTCAGCGACAAACAGTTTCATTTGAGAGTGAATGAGAGGTAGGA
>OMKK01043687.1:0-14944 GCA_900302305.1 Polymixia japonica | reverse complement strand
TAGTATAATTAGTAGTAGTAGTAGAACTAGTAGTAGTAGAACTAGTACTAGTAGTAGTAATAGTAGTAGTAGTAGTAATAATAATAATAGTAGTAGTATAATTAGTAGTAGTAATAATAGTAGTAGTATAATTAGTAGTAGTAGTAATAGTAATAGTAATAGTAGTAGTAATAGTAATAGTAGTAGTAGCAATAGTAGTAGTAATAGTAGTAGTAGAATTAGTAGTAGTAATAGTAATAGTAGTAGTAATAGTAATAGTAGTAGTAGAATTAGTAGTAGTAGTAGTAGTAGTAGTAGTAGTAGTAGTAATTAGTAGTAGTAGAATTAGTAGTAGTAGTAGTAATAGTAGTAGTAATAGTAGTAGTATAATTAGTAGTAGTAGTAGTAATAGTAGTAGTAATAGTAATAGTAGTAGTATAATTAGTAGTAGTAATAGTAGTAGTAGTAGAATTAGTAGTAGTAATAGTAATAGTAGTAGTAGTAATAGTAGTAGTAATAGTAATAGTAGTAGTATAATTAGTAGTAGTAATAGTAGTAGTAGTAGTAATAGTAGTAGTAGTAGTAATAGTAGTAGTATAATTAGTAGTAGTACTCCCTGTGGTCTCAGTGGACAGCGTATCATTCTCCTTAACATGTTTTTTCTTATTGAGCCTGACAAATCTCAAATTGGACCAAATAAAAAGCACAAAGCAGATCATACTACAAAGTCCTTTCTCAGCCATATACTATTGAGAAATGCTTGCATGTAGTACATTACATGAAGGTGATTCTGGTGAAATATGAAATATTCCAGTTTTTCCCTATTCCTCCTGGTTCTGTCTGCATTACTGATTGTTCATGGTTGCAACTAAATCTGCCTTTCCATTTCCACCTAGGCTTAGTCTGACCAGAGCCACCTGAGGATCACATGAAAAGCCAGGAATTATCCTTCAACATTAATTATGCCTGTCATCTAACACTAGTTTTAACCTCACCTTTAATGTTGGTCTACTGCAGAAGACAGACGCCTGTGACTGAGCCCTTCTCATTGTACCAATACATCTTTCAACTGTAAATTGTCATTGTTTCAATTCAGTAGTATAATTACATTCCCCTCAGACAAACTATTGTTGTCTGTAAAACTATTGTTGTTATTTTTACAGTAGCAACCATGATCCTGCATTCAGACATCCAGACACACGGAAAATCACTGTTGTTTATTTACAGTTTGTAAATCATCACTCTTAAGGGGTATAAATATAAAATATAGACACATTTGATGTAGCATTCAACATTTTACACACATTTTACACACATTTTGCAAAAAAATAGTGATGACATTTTAACAGCAACACTTGAAAAATACCAATGTATTGTTGTCTGATATTGACTATTTCATGTACACTACTATTACATTTTCTTTCATGCATTATACATATGTTACAACTGACATTAAAAAGGACATAGATATATGGTAGGCACACATTCTGACACAATCTATAATTATGTTCAAAGGTTTAGCACCTCACATGTTCACAGGATAAACACTATTTCGAGTGAATGCATGGCAAGTCACACATATAGTACATTTCATAATATCTTTCTGATTTTGTCATATATTCCATGTCACGGTTCCAGACATTATTCAGTATTGTAGACCTACATGTCCAGGAAAACATATAATAAAGCAAAGTAGCCATATACTACTTTCCAGAGGCTCATGAATAAACAAAATAAATAATTAGCTTAATTGAAGGCATGTCATGTTTGTTTTATCTAACTTTTACAATCCTAAGGTGAGACCACGGTATCAGACTTTATCTGGAGTCTGAGAGGCTCTTGAAGCTGATATATAAGGAGCTGACCGTCGTTGCTTCCTCCTGGATGGACTCCTTCCTATCCGACTGACCGACGCACATCAGCAGTCTCTTGGGGATCTTTCCGCTGAACAGCAGGTAGATGCAGGGGTTTGCACAGCTGTTCAGACTAGCCAGCAGCATCAAAATGGTAAATGTTGCAGCTGAAATAGACATGGAAACAGAGAAATCTACAAGTGTATTCTACCACATTTTATTCCTCTGTTCCACCGACTTTTAGAGTAATGTTAACAATCAAAGAAGGCATACCAAGCATTCTTATGTTCAAATCACTTTTTTATGATTGAAACTCAAAATACAAATCATGCCAACTTACTCTCCGTGGGCGCCTCGGAGTCCCAGACAGACCACAGCTGCACGGTGAAGAAAGGAGTCCAGCAGATGATGTAGGCGAGAACAATGAACACGGTCATCTTCACGGTCTTCACTCTCGCCTTGGAAACCCCTGCAACGCTGCTCGTCCTGGACGACAGAGGCTTACTGGCCGTTTCACCAACTTGATGCAATTTCATGTGGAAGTTGATCTGCACAGCTCGGCAGATGCGCACCTGACAGATAATCACGGTTAGAATGGGCAAGACGAATATCACCAGAGTTGTCCAGGTCACATATGCCTTCAGTCCCCATGGTTTGATAAATTCAGCCCAGCAGTCGTAGACCCCGGGCGCAATCTCGACTCTGGAGAAGATGAAGACCTGAGGAAGACTTCCAGTCAGGGAGACGCACCACGCTGCGCACACGGGGACGTTCCAGCGCGCCCTGCGTCTCTGGAACGTCACCATCGGGTTGCAGATGGCTTGATATCTGTCTATTGTCATCACTACTATCATGTACGTGGAGGCAAACATACCGACGACCTGCAGGTACTTTATCACACGACATATGATGTCAGGACCGACGAATCTATCCGTTATGTCCCATATGAGTTGAGGACAAACTTGGAAAAATGCAACCACCAAGTCTGCAATGCAAAGGTGAAAAACAAAGACGCGCATCCTCGACGTCTGTTTCCTCCGCTTCCACAGGACCAGTAACAATCCACAGTTCAGGATTCCCGCACTGACAAATACTATAGACAAAAGTGTGATTTCGACTTGAGCCAATCGTTCATTTCGGGGCTGATCTGCAGGTATCCCACTTTCCAAACTCATATTACTAACATTTACACTGAACCAAGTCATACTTTCATGCGAAAGCTTTTTTGATGGTTGAAATAAAGACTGACACCGTTAAATAAGCATGCCTTAAGTAAATAAGGTTTACTAAAGTTTGAGGAACATCAAATTTAAACCGCCCAAAAAATTAAGCAGAAGTCTGCAGTAGCCTAACCTGCCACTTGATTTTAACAGTTGCAGATTATGTTTTTCTTCTACAAAATGATTAAGGAGGTAAATAACCAATAAGAAGTGTTGGAGGGCTCCGTGTGATAAGGTGTGGACACAGAAGCTGCTTTTTATCTCCTGGGCTCCACAGGGAGGAGGAGCAACCTTGTGACAGGATGATGTTTGCGTCAGAGTGTCACTGAATATGAATTGTAGTTAATGTATATTTTTACACATTGCAGTGCAGGGACAATATATTCACAAGAATAGCGATGTTCTCCTCAGTTTCTTCAGTTGAGCTAAGCTTTACTCTTTCCATATAAGGCAACATCATTAGTAGGTATGACAGATAGAAACACTAAATCACATTAATTTATGTGGTTATTTTAATTCAACCTCCAAAAACACATGAAAAGAATCAAAACTGTTGTTTTGTTTTCCAAGTACTAGCTAAATAATATTTTATTTAACAGAGGAAATTAACTATTTCATAGTATGTACATTGTATTTCCAATAGTTTGTAACATGACATTTCAAATCTCAGTCCTTTCATTACAAACTGAAAATTCTGCCTTCCTTCCCTGTTCCAGTCTCACCAGTAAGTAAGCAAAGGTGTTGGAATTTGGACTGGCCAAACATCAGCTTAATTTATAACATCACCCTGTTCCCTCCCAAAAGGGTTTTGGGTCCAGAAATAAACAAATGGTAGAGCTTTGTAATAACACAGATGGCAAAATCAATCACTTCGGTCAATTATGAACTGATCTCATATGGTGGCAGCTGTGAGGCTGGGAGCATATTGTGTAAAATCTCTTTAAATTTGCATGGGGGTGGAAATTAAATAAAAATCGCTCTTGGCTAATTGAGGACTGGATTGGAACCATTAATGCGTTCACTTGCCTCTGTTTTTGAAGTGTCCTTTCTCAACAACGTACCCATTAGTCTGATCAATCAACAGCAGCTGTGGGGGACGTCATTAGATGTAACACCGACTGGCTTCAGAATGTTAACTCCATGACACAGAGCAACTGTTGCAATGCAAGTCTGTCTGCAGACTGTTATTGTCTTTCTCTTTATCTTATACACACACACACACACACACGGTCATCAAATGTTTCTGATCATTCAGTGCTCGACATAACTGAGGAGCTCCTCTTTGTCCATCTGGTAGCGACTCTTCTTCCAAATGTTGCGGAGCTCCTGTAGGGTGGTGCCTATCTCCTTGCCTGAAGTGATGCCCATCCTCCTCAGATCGTGGCCGCTGACAGGGAAGCGTGGAACGGACCAGCTGCAGAGCTCTGACAGCAACTTGTCCTCCCCCTGGTACTTGAGCAGCTCACACACTTTCACTGTGGAATCCAATTCCCGACTCTGTAAAGATATGGTTCAAATTAATTCCCTGTACCAGTCCATTCAGTTCCCAAATGCAACCTCATAAAACTAGTGCAGACAATAACTGGTTAGGTTGCCATATAAAACCTGGCCTTGACCAGTTAATGGGATTTACAATGTGCGAATACTGAATAAAACTCAACAGCTGTACTGTCCTGCCCAGCATCCCACTATTGATCTCCTCAATCATCTTTCCTATGATACGTGTGAACAATAGACAGCAGACTGATTCTACATTACCAAATAACACACTCACCAGACAGGCTCAAACTTACATCTATGATAAAGTCAGTGAAGGGTGTGAGGCTGTCTGGTTCGTCCTGGCTCTTGTGGAGGTCTTGTCTGTGTTTGACTAGGAACAGAGCCAGAGTCTTTTCCTCCCTGGACACCTTCAGCCGCAGGTCCATCTTCTCTACCTCCTCCGGGCGTCGAAAGAGAGCAGCCAGGACAGTCATGGGCTTGGGAGAATGGTTCTTAGCATGCTGCCACACTCTGTTCATCTCCTTGACATCGCCATCTGGAGGTAAACCTGGGGAAGGACCTGGAGTGTGAGCAGAGCTGACTACTGACTACAAGCCCCATTAACATCAGTGCAATTGTTGCTTCTGGTAGGGAGGGAGACATATTTTAATAGAACCACTATCAGCTGAGCTATTTTGGTGATGTGATCAAATCTGATTAGAGCTGGTGAAAGCAATATGAAATAAAACTATTTTAAAAGGAAAATGTAATCAAATATAACCACAGTGGCTTCTTCGGCATAATGTCCTTATGCATCCACTGCACTTTGTTGAAGAGATTCTGATTCTGAATTTACCAAGAGTGTAATTTTAACAGTTTAATATCAATATTTGTAAAATGTGATCCGTTTATTAAGAAAAAACTAGGATTGATACTAAGTGGTTAGAAATGTAATTCTTTTATCCCTGACTTGTATTATGTTATCAATAACAGTCAATTCAAGTCTATACTGACAGGCAGGTGGAAGTGAAGAGCACACTTTGATTAGTGATTGTTTGGCTTGTTGTTGTTGTTGTGTTGTGTTGTTGTGGCCTGGAGCCTGCACCCTTTAACTCAGATCTACATTCTCCTCAGTGCACGTTCAAGGAGAGGTATGATGTGTGCTGCAGCGACCCACTGGTCTCCTGTGCAATATACATGCCCCTTTAGAGCTGGTACAGAATTACTGGCTCATAACATAAGCCTGTAGTTTAGAAATGATATTACATGCCGTTACTAATATAGCATACAATGCATTTCACTGGGTGCTATTGATAATACGTGATGCAAAAGGTATAGTTGTCTTTGTAAAACTATTTTGATGTGGCAAGTGACAGTCAAGGTGTAGTTAGCAGCCACAGACAGAGATACTGGAAATGTTGATGAACATTTAATGTCCTGAGAAGAGCTTAATCATCAATATGGATGGTATTGACTCTGCAGGGAGTCTGACAATAATATAATGTACAGTGAACCAAGACGCTGCTGCACCACATATATCACCTATGTTGGGGAAAAGCCACACAGCAAAGCAGACACTATGCTTACCAGGTCAAGGGGCATCACATCACTTCCTTCTCTCACCTATGTACTGGGCTAGTCCCAGCTTGTAGATGAGCTCCAGAAGATGAGCAGCATGGCTGCCAACCACCATCTTCTTCAGCTCTACCCAGATACGTTCTCCTGATATGCCTGCCAGGCCACAGGCATGCTCTCTGATGGCATCCAGTGTCTCAACCTCATGGTCACCAGGCTCCAATGCCACCCTGCCATAGAACCTGGGGTGGAATCATAGAGAAGCATACGGTCTTCATGGGAGGATGTGATAGTTGGCATTGCTTAAGTTGTCGAACAGTAGTAGTCAAATAGTCAGTGTCAAGGTCAATTTACTTTCAGTTCAAACAATGAAAGAATTACATTTTCTCTAAAATCAAAAAACCTGAAAATATTTTCCCATGAAAAAATTATTTTATTCAAATTTTAAAGAAAGCTTGCATCAATATGAAGTGAATTCAGAATATATTTTCAATTCACAGTTCAATATTGAAAATGAAATGACCCCTGTAATCTATAACAACCTGTCAGCCTACCTGAAATACCGCAATATCCTCAAGTAGTCCTCTTGGATCCTTTTCTCAGCACTGCCAACAAACCGAACTTTACGGTTCTGAAGGTCTTCGTAGCCTCTGAAATAGTCATATAGGGTTCCATCTAGCCCTGTAAATAAGTAAATAAATCAACAAAACATGGGTCAAAACAAGGTCCATGAGACTGTCTAGGAACCACATAAAACAATAGCATATCTTGCTATTAAACCCAACATGACCAAACAACGATGAGGCTTAATCAGTATCCATCATTTGAGCTAATTTTATTCACTGGACTATACATGCATTGAAATACCTAAAAACATAGAGTTGATGGTAAGGTCTCTCCGCTCTGCATCTTTCTGCCAGTCGGTGGTGAATTCAACCTCGGCATGGCGCCCATCTGTCTGAACATCCACTCGCAACGTGGTCACTTCAAAGTTCTCATTGTGAAGCTATGAAAGATCACAGACCTATAGATATGACATGAATGACTAGAGCCACAGTGTATATTAGAAGCACCTGATGAGTATTACGTGCATTATAGCCTTAGCTCTTCTCCCATCCAAGACCTAGACTATTGCTATTATAAAAATAGAAACAGAGTATGCATAAAGTCCTGCATGCTCAACCAGACCAGCCCCACATTCTTGATTGTCGGTAGACTCTTACTCTAGCTGTGATGGTCCCATGCTTCTCTCCTTTGTTGTTGATCATCCTGATCCCTGCAGTCTGGAACATGGTCTTCATGTCCTCAGGTGTGGCTGTGGTGGCAAAGTCCACATCCTCAGGCCGTTTCCCTGAAATGAGGTCCCGTACAGCACCCCCGGCTATTCTCAGCTCAAACTGGTTCCTCTCAAACAGCTCTGGCATGATAACACAAACATAACATGGGACAGAGTCTTGTAAACAAACGGAAACTGGTCATAACTTTGTAAAGGTTTTTACCTGCGAGTCCTTTGAGTCCATCCGTGAACAAGGACTGAAACTCAGTGGTCTTCAGCTGCATGGTAAACAGACTTCTCCGAATTAAACCTGATCTTCCAGTCAACACAGGGCTCAGTATTCTGCCCAACATCTATGGAAACAAAACAAAGGATATCAGTAAGTAGTAAGTAGTAAGTAGTAAGGAGCCTCAGCAGCCCACATGGACCTGTCCCATTGCTGACTCACTGCCAGAAGATGAGCAACATCGGCAAAACATTTTGTATTAACATACAGGACACACAGATGCGATGGAATTAACTAACCTAAATCCAAATGTGAAGATTTCATGCACATAAAAAACATCATTTCATGATAATCTTCCCATCGAAGGTTGCAGGAAGTGTTTTCACAACACGTGGTTCGTCGACCAATAGATGAACGAAACGTCACAAGGAGGCGGGGCTTAAGGGAGCGAGAAGAAAGAGCGAAACCTTATACACTTGAATAGGAATAGCTAGATTGCATCCTCAACATTCACACAATCAATATTTTCATAACAATAGTTTGATAGCGTGGAGTCATAGTTTTTGCATTTTCAAGTATTTACAATTGTGTTTACATCTGATTGTTATCGCGAGATTCTCCGTGACGTGACGTCACGCTTCCGCTTCAGTTACAGTGTTGAAATCTTTGACCATTATTCAAAAGTATCATGATATTATCTCTATTATATTATTATGAAATAACTCTTGTTATAAACGTATGTTGTTATTTTGTCCTCTGCTATGATATAATCCTGTTATTTTTTTTAGTTGGTGCTTAGCAGCTATGATCAATTAAAGGAATATTCGTGCCACTATAATAAACCTGGAACCAAACATCTGCAACAAGACAAGAGAGACGGGATGAAGAGCCTACAAAGTCTTGTCTTTACGTTGTTCATAAGCACTAACATTACATTACACGATTGTTTATCATGTTTTATTTAAAGCTCAACCAGATGCCCCATGATGAGCTGCTTATTGATGTCTATGATGTCCAAATTAAAAACTCATTTATCTTTGATACAAAGAATATTCCAGATTATCCGAGAAGTCTTAATAGCTTTTCTTGTTAGCCGTTATTTTATAAACAGAGTCAGAGACAAAACAGACCGGAAGCACTCTAGCCTTATGCATGCAGGCATTAATAGAATGTGAGTCTGTTACAGTTCAGAAACAAGACCATGTCCTGTAATAAGTCTATTATTAAATCTATTAAAACTTAGAAGAATCAACAGAACAACTTCAACCCAGAACTCTTGAAAGTAAGTGCATTCGTAAAATAAGTGGGAAATATATTCGATTTCTGTTTTATAAAAAGAGCACATTGGAGAAATGTCTACTTTAAATGTATGTAATAAATTGTTACAAGGGTAGTATCAATGTAATATCTTAATGTGAACTTCTTTTATTTTATTTTATCTTATTTCGAATGATGAATGAAAGGGCCAGACCCATTTTTCTCTACTAAGATTTCTAGAAAGGTCGGTTTCCGAATTGGGAAAATAACTGATCTGAGGTTACTTTTCTGATATGATTATTACATATCTCAGACATGATGGAAACAAGTTGAAAGTTCGCTGAGGAAGTCCCGCCCATGAATATCCGCTGACTTTCGCTCCCTATAGGGACGTGGATACTCAGTGTTAATATAGAACCTGCCTACACTGTCCTACTGGCCACACCTGTCATTCATGCCATTGCTCATTGACCAAATATTTACTCAGGCCTGTAGTCATCTTTATAAAAGCAAAGTAATCAGACCGTCACAGGAACTTCCGGGAGACCCGGGTACGAGATTAGTAGAGACAGGCTTCTAATTCCTCAAAGGGATAAATGATTGACAGTTAACCCAGCCATTAAGAGTATCCTGTCAGCTGCTCAGGGTAGTTCAGATGCAGTATTAGAATGGCTGCAGTAGAACTGGCACCGTTGAGGCAGTGGAACGATTTCTTTCCTGGTTGGGAAAGGTTTGGCAAACCACAGCAAAATGATCTGGCAAAATGGAACAACAGAGTTGTTAGCAACTTGCTGTATTATCAAACAAACTATATGGCAATGGCCATCGTTGTTTTCCTTATTGTTGGGTAAGTAGGTTAGTCTTATAGTTCTACAGTAGTACAGGTAGAACGCTTATTGTTACAAAGTATCATTTTGTAACCTGCTGCATTGTTATAGATGTTCAGGTCGTCATGATTGTCTAAGTGGGAAGTTGGCGAGTCTGTAACATGTCAACTTTACATTGTCTCAACCTGAGAAACATGTAACTGCAGAGACAGGAAACATGTACTTAAAGGAACATGGAGGGTTAACTTTGGCCTAAAGTATAGGCACAGACCTGTGTAGACTAACGGAGATTAAATTGCAAAACTTAATTTCAGATGAGAGATATGATTTGATTCGTAAGATATTCATAACTTTATAGTGGGCTGCGGGCAGATGATGCTTAAAGTGGCAATCGAAGATCTCCGTTTCGTTGTCTTTGGAGGCACCTATGGTGAAAAGCAGTAATTGCAGGTGCGTAATTTACTCACTTAAAAGGGAAACGTGTCACTAACTCTAATTTGAATGCATGTCGGTGAAGTCGCCACAAACATCCGGTTCTTAATACTCAGAATATTACAAATGCAAGGGCTTTCATCAGTGGGCCATAAGCTCAATCACCATTGTGTTACCTCATTTGGCAATAGATGACTTAACAGACATTCATTTAAATTAAAATCTTCAGAGGTAATCTTCAGGTAATTTCTAAATCAGATGAGGTCCCCAGGTAATACTAGTCCCGTGCGAATAGGGTTTAGGTCTCTAATTTATGGAAAAATCATAGGAAAAATCTGTGGGCCGTTAGAACTTCAGGAAAATTAGTCCAAGTTTACTAAAATAGCAATCCTCTGGACAATTAGTTGTGATGACATATTGTTGCTATGGTCATGAAGCCCACATAAGCCCTCTATCTAGTCAGCTGCTTTGTAGATAGCAGACATATGAGATAACAGCACCTTTCCAACAGCTGTCCTGCAGACTAGAGGCAAAGTCCAGAATAGGATATTTAAAGAAGGAGCCAATACTCAATAGTGATTTAATCTAATTGTATAAAATCAACAAGCATTTGTATCAAAACCCTTTCTTAAAAGTTTATTAGTTATTTTCCCTTTAAGAGTTGTTGAAAACATGACTGAAGTATAACAATACTCTTTCTTTCTTGGCAAAACAAAATCTCCACAGTGGTCAAGATTATTCATAATAGTAGAATATGCTTCTGGGTCTGGTACATAAAAATAAGAGCTCCCTACATGAGCAGCAAAAGTCTATGATGTTGATATCTATTTTCTCAGTTTTAAAATGTTAAATGTTCTTGGTGCTGCTGGATTGGCTGAGGACTGAAGTCATGTCCATTTGTTTTCACAGGACGTACTGGCTAACTGTTCTGTATCGTAGCTTCAAGTGTGTGAAATATGTCAACATATTCCCATCAACTATTAAACATGCTACTTTCAGACCATACTGAAGGACCCAAACACTGACGCATGTCTAGCGTCAGGTTGCTGTTATTTTACGTGAGATGTTAATTTTTGTTGGAAATATTTTAGCTAACTGAACCATTTCAAATGATGTATAGTGAAACACCCTACTGATCAACAGGGGTAACATGTTTTTCTGACAGACCAAATGATGCCCCTGCAGGAGACTGAATTCAGATGACCAGGCACATAAAAATGGCACGTTGTTGAGCAAACGGTTTCCGACCACTAGGTGGTGCCAACAACTATAGGAAAAAACTACCAATCATAAAGTTGTATTTGAGCAGCATTGACTCCCTGCTTTTCCCTGTCATGTGTTGTTGTCCTGCAGGTTCCTGAACCCGTTGGGGATGTTCATGGGGATGACCGTGGTGTCAGTAGTCTTCCTGGGTTCAGTGTGGGCTGGAGATAATAGAGCTGTGATCAAGAACTTTAAGAGGCAGAACCCGACAGCGTTTGTGATTGCTGTCATGGTAGCCAGCTACGTGCTGATGTCTCTCCTGGGAGGCGTCATGGTCTTCATGTCAGGAATCACTTTCCCCCTGGCTTGTAAGTTAGAGAAGAAACTATTGAGAGGTCACTGTTTATGTCACTGGGAAGAAGAATTTTGCTCCCAAAAGAGATGTCCATTATATCAAACTGTTTGATACTTATTTCTAGAATATTATTAAAACCATCGTTGAATATGAGTCAGGTTATTAGCTAACAAAAGACTTAAACTTACTTGTAACATATTTAGAATATACTCGTCGGTGCATTTGACACACAGCGCTGAACTTAATGCAACACAGTTCTTTCAAAATAAATTAATCATGTTTTGGAACAAAACCAGAGGAGTTTTTCTGGTCTGACATTGACAAGGCTCTACGGGTTTATTTTCATATTTTTGGATTGCTAGATAAAGGGATGCAAAAAACAACAATAACGTTCCTGTCTGTTTGCATTTCAGTGGTATTTGCGCACGCATCACTTCGCCTCCGCAACATGAAGAATAAACTGGAGAACAAGATCGAGGGAGCAGGACTGAAGAAGTCACCGATGGGTATCTTGCTGGAAGCGCTGGGTCAGCAGGAAGAGAACTTCCAAAAGATCCAGAGCTTCCTGGAGGGAAAACTGAAAGAGTGATTAGGACTATAAAGAAGAGACACATGCACACAGTCCATCTTCTGCCATAGATCTTTACATTTTTTTAGGTATGACAGACTTTACTTGAATGATGAGCAGCAATAGTTCAATTTCATTGCAGTGTATTAGTCATTGTAAGCCTCTTGCAGTATATTATACATTTGTTTTGGTGTGTGTTTGGAGAGGAGCAACTGACAGGTTTGTAATCCAAAGGACTGTGGCTTCACCTCAGGATATTTCTCACTCCACCCAGAACCTGTCAGGGCACTTCTATCAAGCAGTGATGAGGGCTTTGCAGTGATGTGAGACCGTGCTCCTATGCAATGTAACTTGAGAAACCTTTCTATATGAAACGACTTGCTGATAACATATTTGGTATTTGTATTTTTTATGACTATTTGCAATGACGTGAAAATGTGAATTACAAAGATTAAGATTAGTAAAATATTAAGGTCACTTAATTTACAAAGATGCACAAACTAAAACCATACATTTTAAAAGCTTTAAAATGTTTTGTATGTTCAGACTGGATTGTATTGATACAAACTGGCAATGAAATGTAAATCTTTTTTTCTTTTCTTTTTTGACTGATTTTACTTTTACTTAAATGGTCTTATTTTACAGGAACTCATCTAAAATATTTGGGTTCAGCTAAACATGAATCATTTAATCTGTGTTTAATTGTTCTCAGATACAGCTGTGCTGTGCTGAAGTTCTGAAACCAATGTTTTGCTTTCAACAAACAAAATTAAAAGTGCACAGTCAACATAAATGACTACCAGACTGCTCTGAAAGCTTGGCTGTTTCAGATGTTCCCTTTTGGGTATGTTTCTCCTCATAAAATGTAACAGTTTACTTAGCTACATATTTTGAATTGAAACCAACCAACCATTAGTAAATGCAAAGAAAGAAAGGCCCAAAGGAGGACATTGCTTTGTCTTGTTGTATGAAATAGATTTATGACATAACATTCTGAACCACATCAAATGGTCATTGTGAAAATGTTTGACTGAAGAATTCAAAGGAGAGAGGTCTTAACCTGTGTCTGTCAGTATTCCTCCTGGTTTTATCTTGACACTGCCCCTCGGGTTGATGGATTGACTACCTTTGCTCTCTTCTCCACTTGTCCCAATGCTAATCAATGGGCCACAGTAGATTATAGTGTAGAGAGCTGAGCGGTGCACAGTGATGGAGAGGATTCATCTGTAGTTACTCAGCCCCAAACCTGGGTTGGTCGCTGTGTCAGCTACTTTGGCTTTTCATATTGGATTCCATTTGAAATTGACTGCAGATAATCTCAGTACATCTGGAGTATAATACTGTTCTTTGCTTTTAAGGTAGCATGCAGGGAGAGAGAAGAACTGTTTTGATTTAAAAAACAAAAAAACAAAAAACAATCATCAAACTGATGGCAATTGCTTTTGAGCCAGCTCTACCCTTTGATTAGAAAATTGCCAAAAGCTATTGGTGCTTTTGAAACATTGATTAAAGGACTGTCAGGTAGCAACCTCTTTCTGAAAGGAATGCATAGCACACTGGAGTTAAAACCCTTCACAGAGTGAGTATGAGAGGAACGTGAAGCCAGTCTGATGACCTCTGCATTCTCAGGTGGAATGGTAAAGCCAAGGGCTCTCCATCTGAAGTTGTGATAGAGAGGCTCTTCACTCTGCTGTATGCCATGCTGCCTCGTCTTCATCTACGTTGTGCAACCTGCTGAAGCACACATAAGCAATGAACTCAAGTAAAGTCAAGTGTGAACAGGGGACAGTGGAAGCCCTTGTTCTGGTTCCTCTTGCAGCTGTTTGTAAGGATCCTCAAACACGTGTCTTGCTGACAGGTGTGTGCTGTTAGTGTACGCTCCTGAACAGACATGTCATCCTGGCAAGGAAACCCTTTTACAACACAAGTTGAAAAATACCTCTTATCTTAACCAACTTGTATTGTCAAAACAAGCGCAATCATCTTATCTGAATTGTGTACAGGGACAAAGTAGACGTCAGTGGACCAGATACATACACAAAACATGTACTAGTTTTGCATGAACCATTTAGCAAGTACACTGTGCTCTACAAATATGTACTGGATTTTGAATTGCAACATCTGTCTCATTTTTATTGTTTCAACAGCACACTGGCATGAATCGGAGTAATCTAGCATAATACAACATGCAAGTCTGCTCGCTGGAGCACACTTCAACAGCGAGCTGCCTGTGTGTTGATCCATCGTGCCCCCCCAGCACGCTTGGCTTGCCTGAGAGGCTTTGGCTTTTGCATGGCTAAGCTGGTTAGCTAGCCTCATCACTCCAACAATCTGGCATTCAGCAGATCTGGCTGCTGGGCTCTCTACTATAGCTGATTGTGTAACACATTAATGATGACCCGCCATGACTTTAGCAGTCTGTTGTAGCGAGAGCACTTCAATCTGCTCTGCTGGCTACATGTAGCTCGCTTTGTTGCTCCTTGAGGGAAGGTTACCCATGTTATATATATATATATATATACAGTATTATCCCATAAACAAGACTCAAATGCACGTGATCAGACAGCTAATCCAACTATTCCCCCTTCAGTTGGTCAGAAGCCTTGCTCCACGGCTGGAGATAGAATGTGCTGATCTGAGGGAAGCAATGGCCCACTAACATGATTTGTAGTTGTTTTAAGCAGAGCTAGGCTG
>OMKK01043675.1:19466-31110 GCA_900302305.1 Polymixia japonica | reverse complement strand
GTATTTTAGTGCAATGCACAGTAAAAGCTATCTGTCTGTCTGTCTGTCTACCTGCCTGTCTGTCTGCCTGTCTGTCTGTCCATCCGTCCACTTGTCTGTCTGACTGTCTGTCTGTCCTTCTGTCTCTCTGCCTGTCTGTCTGTCTGTCTGTCTGTCTGTCTGCCTGACTCTGTCTGTCTCTCTTTCTGTCTGTCTGCCTGTCTGTCTCTGTCTGTCTCTCTTTCTGTCTGTCTGCTCTGTCTGTCTCTGTCTGTCTGTCTGCCTGTCTCTGTCTGTCTGCCTGTCTGTCTGTCTGTCTGTCTCTCTGTCTGTCTATGTCTGTCTATGTCTGTCTATGTCTGTCTATGTCTGTCTGTCCATTTTATTTGTGCTAGAGGTTAACTAAAACATCACACCACAAAGCAACATTGACACACTTTAGATACATTGTCTTAGAATCGTCTGAAGAAATAGAGCATGAGCCATAAATACACATAATCAGGAGCTATGATGTGAGGTAATCAGGCCACAACGCATTACATACACCTTGAGTTTGTCTTATAGGGACACAGACCAGCCAGTTTAAAAATACATCTGTGTGTCATATCAACAACAAAATGTCAATTTTTAATGCTGAACTGCACCAAGCACTAGCAGGGAATACAGTTCAGTTAATGTTATGCAATTAAAACATCACATTGATTTGCTTTACCTGATAGCTTCCTGATAGCTTTCCTAGCATGCATTATCATAATGAGAAACTGTAATCTAAAAAGATTATCTACTTGAGGAGATAACAGTGTCCCTCCTGCAGTGTCATACTAACCTTTTCCTCCAAGATGGGTTCACAACTGGAGTAATTACTCTTCAAAGCCCACGTCCCGTTATCCATGCATTCTCTGTATGCACTTCCTGAAAGTAAAGTGTAAGGAAAATGGTTGACAAAACTGTAATTGGAAAAATTGCAAGCTTTAAAATACCTCAAGTATAAACTGTATTACGCTCTTGTCGATAATTTCATATGAATTCATCCATTCAAATCCCTCATCTGCATTCAACCTGCACCTTGACCGTATTTGGCTGATTTCAGCATGTAAATGTAAATAAGCATAGTGCTCAGATGCAGGGTAAATGCTTAAATAACTGGGTGGGTAACTTTACATCAACACATTGGTGCTCCTCTGTTAGAAAGGCTTGCTTGTTACTGGACCTCAGTTCAAAGTTCAGCACAACAATCTGTCTCCGACACTCGCAAGGAATACAAATTGAGGAATGTATGTGTTAGTGTGAAATGCAGTCTGGAAACTGGTTAGTACAAAAGGTTTAACAAGTACTACAAAAGAGATTAGAATGAACTCCAGTAACCTCTAATATTCTTTTGGGTGCGCAGAATATTAAAAGTCTATAATGCACGCCACAATTTCCTCAGCACACTTTGATTTCAAGGAGTAGATTTATGGACTTCTTCTAGTTTTGTAATGTCCTGTGCACCCAAAACAATATTAACAGACCAAGGAAGAGAGTTTGAGAATAATGTTCTTGGGGTTCATTCAGCCCTTTTTTTTTTTACTTTTCAGACCTTTGTACTAACCAGCTTCAAGACTGTATTTGATACACAATAACACCAGTTCCACTGTTGCACTTATCTCATGTAAATACTCTAACCCTAACATTTTGATTCCCATTATGTTATTCTAATTCTAATGATACTTATCTTAGACGTTTCTATCTTTTTCATATGAACACTGTTGCTCAACTAAAGAGTCTGTGAGAGACTAGACATCAAAAGGAGTTGTGTGCCTCCTACCGTCCCCAAACAAATGGACTGATGCAGAGATTGAATGGCACTATCACAAGCTCACTTGCACATTTCAGCTGTTATATTATATCCCTTGAATAGTTAGCTGTATTTGCTAGCATTTTGCTATTGTGAATAAATGCCAGTCCTCTAAGTACTTGTTTTTTTCTGTTAGCGGTCTGAATACCCTGGGATTTTGTTCACACATGTACCGTAACAAATAAACAGATCTGGCTATAAACTATGTTTTTTTTTTTAGAGGTGGTGTCAAATGGATGAATGCACAAGCATTTTGTCAACGTAGCCGTGTAGCTTTACTTTCCTCAAGTGAAATAAATAAAATGAGCATTGCTGATGACCCTACGGGTTATTTTACTAAGGAGTTGCTTCCGATTTTTAAGATAACACGTCAGCAAGCGTTAGGTAGCTCATTGCGCTTGGGTAGCGAGTCTAAAACTGCCTTATGTGCAATGTGTCAAAGAAAGGCGGCTACATTGGAATTAATACCGCAGGGCTACGCTGAAATAGAAAGGCAGCTTGTCAAACTGTCAAAGGCGCTTCTTTAAATAAAGTCGTTCCGCGCAGCACAACATCTGTCCCAGAACATAAACAAGAAGGAAGATGTCCCACGTTAAGGCGTAACAACGGAACTTGTTGGAACGCGTCTCAGCCAATCACAGTGAGAATCAGTCAGAACTAACTGTGGTATAATCTAGACTTTGGAATGGTTCAACAGTGCAGTTCAAAACAAGCTGGACTCTTCTCCTCCGCTGCAGCACCTCTCCATTGCTCCTCTCCTCTGTCCATCTAAAAACCTCACACACTACAGGTGCCCAGATCCTTGGAAGGGGTTTAGAGTCGGGTTTAGAAAAGAGGGAATATCAATACACTGGCAGACACTTAATGCAAACATCATCTTTCACTTAGAAATCACTTAGAACAGTCTTTAAGAATAAAATGTTGCACATAGCAAGTCAAGTCAGTTTATTTATAAAGCACATTTAAAAACAACCAACGTTGACCAAAGTGCTGTAGACTTTCAAAGTGCAGAAAACAACAAAGTGCTAAGTGCTGTACACATTCAAAAGTGCTAACCGTACAGACAGACAACAGCAGACCTGGGGAGGCACAACATATAAACCAACACAGACACACACAGGCAAGTCATACAGATTCAAATGTATACAAGGAATAAAAATGGGTTTTGAGACAGAATTTGAACGTGAAACTCACCAAAAGTGGGTTTTAATGTGAAAAAAAAAGCGATTTCCACAGAAGGGGGAGCACAAATACACCTCGAAACAATATACTTTATTTCAAACTACTTTGTGTACTATATACTCAATAAATACTAACTTTCTTATACTTCGCTTACTCTATTGTCAACAGCGACTCATTACACTGGGCTTTTAATACGGCAAAATATATTCAGACCAGATGATGCTTTCTAATACTGTATGTGTTGAGGAAGAAAAGTTCCAAATGATAACGAGCGCAGCTGCACACAGAGCAAAGTGTTGGAAGTGCTAGTGAGAAGCCGTATTTACGAGTGCGATATGTGTTAATCCATTTATTGTGTGATTTTATTTCAGCGTGAAAAGCATGATAGTTTCATAATTGAGTTGTTGACTATCGTAGTGAAAGGTTATAGGTTATATCTCTACCCACTGAAGCTTAGGAATGAACACGGGACGCCACGGGACGCCTGGAAGACTGGCCGGACGGCGGGACCATTTGTAAATCTCAGAGATTGCTGCAGTGGACAGGCTCAGCAGTTTTTAATAATCACAATTTCCAAATATAAGTGCGTTACATCATATATGTGGCCTAGATATGCCCAACTATGGAAGTTTCTTTCAAAAGAATTGAAGATTGTTTACGTGTTTTATAAGAGCCTTAGATTGTGAGCTGAGGGAGAAGGGTTGACATCTGGTCTGCGTGACGAGCTCTTGAGGGTTTCCCACGACTTTGATAACACTGGACAATACCGTAAGTGTTATCTGTTTAACCTTTTGATATCATAGGAGGTTTCACTGACTATGACCTGCCTGTAGACAACGAGTCACGCCTTACGCTAATACTTGAAGCTTTGTTGTCATTATTATTTAAGAATGAATTAAATTGTAAGTATCTTATTTTGGTGGTTTCTGCTTCTTCTTCTCCTTCAATGTGAATAATCAGGAGTTGCTCATTTTCGCGGTAAACTATAAATAATACGTAAAAAGTGACAATCTCGAAGATCTCCGAAGATTTTCATTTAAATAAAGTGAGGTCCAATTACACACCTGCAATTACCACTTTTTGCCACATCTTCAAGATTGCCACTTTAAGGTAATATCAGCATCATAGAATTCCTAGAATGCCTTAAAATTCCTACAAAAGTCAGTTAAATAAATCATGGTTAATTAAAATCACTAAAGCACTAAAGCATGTATCCCACGAAATGATAAAGCAATCAATTGCATTACCAACCACAACCACAGCGCTTGTTCATGTGACTGCTCCAAACTGACTAAATATGTTCGTTGATCAGTTGCCATCTGGTATTTGAAGCAGTTCTTTGTAAAGTCTATAAGCATCTAGAATGGTTAATGTGTTATGCATGATTGAAAGATGAACTAAGGCAAGTAAACTGATGGATTTTCATGTTTTTTAGGTGCTGTGTGATTGCCGTTAATCCTACTGTCAAGGGGATAACATCAATATCTTCTTTTTTTTTCCCCAATATCATTTCCAAAGACTTTTAGTAGATATTGTCAGACACATAGCATCAATCAGGGCCATTAGTTTACTAAATAAAAGTAAGTTTAAGCATTAGTCTAGGATCATTAGACAAATTACAATAATGTAGTCAATTTTCTCCAAAACTTAAAGAAACATTCCATGATTCATTATTCACCCTCTGGGCACCTCATAAAACCAACCAAAAAAATATTTTTCCTGTTTTGTCTTTCAACGTGAACGCCTCCATTTCTTGAAAGCCTACACTACCCAGAATGAGCAGTCTTGAGCAATGTAGAGTTGGAAAGGGATTGAGTAACTGGGTTGAAAAGTTTGTGTAAGAGAAACACATATCTTGTAGTTATAATCATGCCAGCCCGTTGCATTGTATCTGGCTATGACAGTCACACTCTACCTGATGTCCGTGGCCCACTGAACGAAAATCACCTGCTGACCGATTCCGCCTTCATTCATTTTTATGGGATGTGAGCAATTCGCCGGAAACCAATAGATTTGGTCAAATAGGATGACGTTGATACAGGACCCTTTCGCAAGTGACCAGTGACCACTTCACTTGCTACCAGAACGAGTACCGCAGAACGGAGTCATACCTCTCGAAGAAAACTGACGGACCTCGAGGGCTAATATCCCTTTCCACATATCGACACGGGAAGTCGAATTACAAAAGCAGCGAGATGGCAGCGTCCGTGTTGCCTACAAACACTGTGGGTCAGACCAAGTTTATTGACACGCACTAGTCAACACGCCCACGAGCGGACGATTCGCCAGGGCGACGCCATGCCATGTGTATTCGTCACAGACAGCGGGGCCGCGGACGTAAGACAGAAGGTGTTTCCGGCTTTCGCGGGCTCGAGGGGAGGATCTGTCTGACGGGGCCGTCAAAGCAAAACAAAGACCAGGAAGTAGAGGGAAACAGCATCACAATCAAAACAGAGAGAGAGAGAGAGAGAGAGAGAGGAAGCTTTCAGACCATCACCATTATACTATATCCTACTATATGATGTGACAATGTTCTGGAAACAGAGACGGCTTTTGTCAGTGAAGTGTCTTTCAAGTACATCGTTTGCTGCCACTTTTCAGGCTGAGTTTATGTTTAATCGAAGGTGGAGGGCACCTTTAAATCACTTTCCCTTGATCCCTGACAGTGCACAAAGCTCTCGCCATCTAGTAAATATCAATAGTGTCAGCGCCGGTATGGGTCTACCCCCACGGACACTCAGCGGAGTCGACAGGATACATCCGAGTAATAGGGAAGCGGTTCGCGGATGACGGCGGCGTTTTTTTTTCCCCCCCGTACCACGCGTAAACTTTTAGCCCGAGCACCCGAACCCATCGGAACGATACGGGGGAATTCTTCCGGACAAAAGTCCCGAGTCTCTCTCCGCGTCGGTGTCACGGCCGCCTTTTACGAAGGGAGCTGCGACGGTGCAGAAATAAAAGACGAAGGAGCAGGTTGGGAGGTTTGTGCCTCTGAGCTGTTTCACTGAGGCAGGACTAATTCAATGCACTGGTGCAGGCGAAGAACATTTCTGACTAATATATCTAACAAACCATCTGTGCATTACACACGGCAAAGCTATTCTCTTCACATATCTATTTCGTTTGATATGATTACAAGAAAAAAAAAATTTTTTTTTTTAAAAACAGTCGCTCAATTTGTTTCTGTTGAGTTTGGGGAAGGTATGATGTCTCGGTGTGGAGGCATTAACAGTGATGCACGGCTACCTGACATGGACCGCGCTCCGTTGGGAATGCATCCTGGATGAAAGACATGTACAGTTATCAGTTGGCTTATTCCTTCCAACACCGCCCACCTTCTCAACTGCCTACCCTGCCTCTCTTTCATCCTCTCTCTCTCTCTCTCTCTCTCTCTCTCTCTCTCTCCTCACATTGCTAATCTACATCTCTCAACAATTTCAAATATAGATTTAAGAGCTGTCTGGTCTAACTTAGGGGTTTTGAGGGATCTTTCCCTCAGAAACACAATATCCGCGTGCTCGCGCGCTGTCCTTCTGTCTCGCTGCCTTCGAGCGAACACACTCACGCATACGCGCAGGTATCTGTCCGCACACACACACACACACACACACACACACACACACACACACACACACAAACACCCTACGCAGCCCCCAAATTCTAGGAATCAGCTTTAGTCGCATGGACTAAATTAAACTAATCAAACTAACTAAACTAAATTAAAACAAAAAAATTAAATGATATATTATATGACGTTAGGTGAATATTACTTCATTACTTATTGAGTCACACATCTCTGTGGTGGATTGGTTGCTGCTCGCCTGACTATACGTTCAAAATAATGACACTAGTAGCACTGGCTGTTAGTTCCTCTTGCTGCAGCAGACAGGCCACACTCCTCTCATTTTGACTTTCACATGGCATACTGAATATACCAGCAGACAAGCCAGGGGAGAGAGACGTGTGAAGGGCAGACATTAAGCAACGCAGGCATGATATGCACCCATCTTTTAGGCAAGCAATATCTGCCAGACCTCCGAGTTTAATCACGTTCCCGCGGTGCCGAACACGTTTATACGTTTAAACAGCGGAGATTCTTCTAATGACGGGAACAGAATTAATTACTGCACATGAGAGACTACAAGTCAAAACTGGCATTTTCATTTTGTCTGTTATGTTGTACTAGGTGTACCAAGTCATGGCGGAAGAGTTTCATGATGAATTACGACAAACAGGGAAACTCTGATTTAACAACCCTTTTGAATAATTCATATAATTTAAATAGCGCTACAGCATCTTTTTAGTGTGGCTCAACATCAACCTGTAATTGTGTGGAATTGGAATTGTCGTATTAGTATAATTTATTTTATTTATTTTCAAAACACAGTCACGGTGTTGAAGTGAAGTAAAGTTCTGGTGTTAAAGCTGCTATGTGTGTTATTCTCTCTCTACCGGAATTAAAACAACAACAAGCTCTCTGTCGCTCTTCTCCCCTGTCAATCAAAAACCTCACACACTACAGGTGCCAAGATGCTTAGAGATGGGAGTTTAGAGACGGGCCAAGACAACGAGACACTGTAAACACGGTTTAGAAAAGAGGGAACATCAACACACTGGCCAACTCGAACTGGCAGACATTTGTTGCCAAGATCATATTTCATTGAACTGTCGCATAGAAAAAAAACAAAAAAACATCTACAACGCAGACTATTTAACTTAGAACCTCATATTTGGATGCGTTTCAAGTTGTAGTAAAGATGAAAAGGTATAATATCACAGAGTTGAACAAACAAGGAAGCTCATGCAAGGCGTACACCTGAGCCAGTTACGCCAGCCCGGTTTTCCAGCCTTCAGAAATTAAATTCCATGACCCGGAAGACAGGGAGCAAACTGGAGCATGCTATTACACAGTGGAAATCTCCGCGCTCAGTGCAGTTTGACATTTCAATTCAGGGCAGCAGAAATTGGGGCAAAGCTATCACGTTGATTGTATTACATACGCACATATATCAGAGGGCAAGTGAGGATATGACAAATTCAGTTTGAACGTTTTAAAGGCAAGAGTCAAGAGTCAACCACAGCAAGGCGTTCGCAGACATGAAAAGCACGATAAGAGCGCGTTAACAAAAAATAAATGAATTGACGGTTTCTTCGACGTCGTCTTCAGCTTCAATTGCACGACATGTTTACCTCTTCCATTTGGTTCACTTGAAGTGGGAACATGCCAAACATGCTAGCTGCGCAATTACTTCCATCATATGGAACTGATTGGATTAATCTTGTCATCATTCTCTTATATTGTCCTTACAGGAATTCCTTCTTAAAGCATTCATATGCACTTAATGCAATAACAGCAATCGCACAAAATAACTTGCCTTAATGACCCATCACTGTCAATGACCGAGACAATGGAAATGTTAGTCCATAACGAATGTTCCACTTTGCTTTATATAGGCAAGGTAAACGTGAAGATGACAAGATATCTGACCGCCTTTTTCACTGCAATGCTTTTTAAAACGTTGTTCAGTGAATGGCTAACCGACATTAAAATGCTTACAATCTTATTTATACCCAATATTTGTTGTTGTCTTGTGTCCTTCCACTTATACACCACAAACTATTAAAAGTTATGCTTTGGATTTTTATTTATTCTTTAATATATTGCAGTCATATATTTTGTACATTTCTCTGGATAATAACTCAAGCTTGATGATTTGATTGCACATTGGTAAGTGTGGCTCTCAGCCCAGCTTGGCACCGGGAAAATCAAAAGATCCAATCCTCTTCCTGTTTTGATTGAGCATTTCCTTTGTGCTGTAATTTGATCCTTCTATTTTCCCGGTGGCACAGCAAATTACATAGAGAAAACAAGGTTTCCCAAACGAGGGAACCAATCTCGATAGCGATGGTGTCCTTCTTCCATAGCCGTTACACTATGCAAACAAAATGCAGTGCATAACATGTCAAAGCAAAGGTCCTGTCTGTCCTGGCTTTAAAAAAAAAAAAAACACTGTACCCTACTCAGACCACCAGGCATGTTATCGTTCAAGCATCACATCACATATGACGGCAGGAGAAAACCTGCAAAACAGCAGAACACTGTAATAATACTATCTAAAGTCAGAGTCTCCAGTAGCCAAAATCATACATCTAAGATGGCAGGTAAACGTCATCAAAAAGTAATACATGGCCCACTTTCGTCACAAGCAATTTGTTTTGAACTTAGTCAGCAATGCTGAATCCATTCTCAAGCAAAAACTGTAAAGTATAGTAGTATGGAAACATTTTTTTAGCCTTGAGATACACTAAGTTCACAAACGACTGTAGATACTGACTGCAACACAATGACTCTAACTGTAGTGAATAGCTTCACTTTGGGATTCTTCCTCGGTGGTATTTCTGACACTGACTCGTGGTTTCTATAAAAAGAACAACCCTGGGGCAGAAACAGCTCTAGAGAAAGACGTTCAAGCTTTTTCTATGTCATGTGAGTGTGAATTTGTGGCGACTAGATATTTTAGGAACATTTTGTTGGCTAACGATCTTCGATATCCTCTTATACTGTAGATGGATTATATAATAGGCCTTGGTATATTTTGGGAAAATCCATGCCCAGTAGTGGGCGTAGATTTCCGTTTGTTTCTAAAGAGGGAGATAATACTCAATTCTTCAATCGAACCCAGGCTTAAATTGTGTCATCAAATTCTAAAATATTGTTTATATAACTGTTTATATTATTATAACTCTCACTGAGCTAAACACAAACTACTTGATCTCTTGGAGCGGTTCCCAGTATGATATATGTTGAAAAGATTTTGTCAATGCATCTAAAGCCAAATAAATTGCGTATCGATGGGGAAACTGTCAGAGTAGCAGCGGCACGGTTGGTTTGCTGTCTTCTCTGAGTCACCGCAAGCTTCTGTGTCTGCGTGCTGTCCTCTGACACGCTGCACCGCCCACACTGTGGCTCGAGTCAGCCGTCGGATCTAACGGCGCTATGGTGAAATGTTGCACCGTGTTTAAAAGAGCAATTTATTCAAATTACTGGCCCCTTGGCACCCATTCATCAACTGCCTCGCCATGCAACCTCAGGTCATACCCCGCTAACCCGGTCAACAAAAGGCTTGTGGCGTTGGTCAGCCGCCTGCAATAATCACTCTCCTTTAAAATTCATTCACGGTCACAAACGGCAGTATCCACTGTAGATGTCCACATTTATTCTGCAGCTCTCCTGCACTAATACTGCAGGAAACTCCTCTCTCTTCTCGATTGTACAGTAGAAATAAGTTGCATTCTAAAACAGAAGTCTCAATGTGTAATGTGTAATGTGTAAAATGTCAGACCAAACCTTGTAAGTTCCGACAGCTAAAGAGAAACCAAACAATTCTACAACTTTCTCTTCCTTTGCATATGTTCAACTTGCACGAAATCTATGCATGTGACATTATCAGCCATTAAAGAAAACAATTATTCAACAACACAGGCCCCAGTGGCCCCGGAATATAAGGTTGGTTGTTTTGTTGTGTGCTTTTTTAACATTATTTAATTTTTTACTGAGTAAAATCTCTCAGGCTGTACAAAAGTTAATTTACACTGCAGGGAGATGAAAATTTTTTCACTAGAGAGCCAGTTTATTAGGTCACCTCGTGATCTTTGCAAATGAAGCTGAATACTAAATAACACAGAATCACCCAAGCATAGTTATGTTTATAATTGACACAGTCATTACAGACCAGGAATTACATGCATCAATGGCAAAAGCTGAGATAGACTCATATACATTATGCCTGCCAGCGCCTTTGGATTGTGTTGCTGAAGTAATGTTCTCATGAACATGAAGTGTGGAATTAACTGAAAGGATCCGTCAGTAAATTGAACACACATTATCATCGGAATTAAAATGCGTTAATTAGTACAAACAAAAACTAAGAAAAGTGTGTTTGGAGCAAGCATGGATGCATCTTTCCACTTAAGTAGTTCATCGCAGGAAATGGTTTTCACTTCTTGACATTAAGTTCATGTTTTATAATATTTTATCATATTTTACTTTACCTTTTAACATGCAACTGGTGCCAGATGCCAGTGTTTTGTATTAGCAAGCTGCGGTAATCCAGACATGGTCCAAGTCCGTCCCCACATTGAACAGGAAGAAGAATTCGGTCAATTCAACTTTTATAGAAAAGAGAGTCGTGCTGGGTGTCATTCTGACCTAGCCCACATTTTGACATAACATGGAATATATTTAATCCCACACAGACCTCATGATGATCGTGATGTTAGTAATGAAATTATCCCGAACATGACTAGCTAATTACCAACAGGAAGCTTTCCAAATTAATAGCGTGATAATGGGCCAACCATATACTGTAAACCACATTCATGGAAATTGCTGATGTTCATTAACATTAAAATATTAATCGTGTATTATACAAACACATTCGGTTCTATACAGTTTTGCCATTTTAAGATAGTTCTTGTTCTGAGCTGTTAATTAAGTCTTTGTAGTTTTCCACTTCTCCAGGAGAGTGTGAAATAGAGCTTGATAGCAAGAGTGACTCTTATTGAGGGTAATCAAAATCCCTTTATTAAAAGGGAGAACACTTTGTTGAGGGAATCCAGTAACTGCTGTCGGTTTAATGTCTGGTG
>OMKK01043675.1:0-12512 GCA_900302305.1 Polymixia japonica | reverse complement strand
TATATATATATATATATATATATATATATATATATATATATATATATATAGAGAGAGAGAGAGAGAGAGAGAGAGAGGGAGAGAGAGAGAGGGGGGGGAGGGAGAGAGAGGGAGCGAGAGGTAGGTGGGTGGGTGTGTGTCTAAAAGCCTCACAGTCTGTCTTGCTGTTAACGTGTCTCCCTTGGTGAGAAATACATGCAGTAGACAGTCAAATTAAAGCTATGACTCGAGAACTTGATCACAAACCATTTGGTCGAAAAGTACCGGATTAACAGACAAACATTAACATTTCATTAACAGGGAAAATTCTGAACACAGTTACAGTTACTGTCTTTAAAGCGAAAAGAAGTACAGAAGACGAAAACAAATACACATTAGAAATGAAAGTGTACTTTGTAAAGCCCCTGAACCGACTCTGTGTTTTGAATATTTAAGGAGACAGTTCCAGAGAGTGAGAGCGACGACTGCAAAGGCCTCTTTTAGGTTTCAGCCTAGATTGAGGAACTGCCAGAAGGCCTTGGCCAGAAAACCTGAGAGCTCCTACCGTGGAAAAGGGACACAGTAGCTTGTGAAGCGCTTCATAAGTGATTAAAATCATTTAATAATCAATCATGTATTGATAACTCATGAAGAGAGGCCAGCGCTGGTGTAACGAGTCCTATGACACGTTTTAGTAAGAAGTCTTCTCATTCTGTACCAACTGGAGCCGAGACACAGCAGAGCGAATAAATCATGTGAACAGCACGTTGCAGTAATCCAAGTGAGAAAAAGAGAAAAAGACGTGAATGTTTTTGTTTTTTTCTCCCCAAATCTTGTAAAGACAAAACAGACCTGATTTTTAACAGTGTTTCTTAGCTGGGAAAAAAAAGACAAGATTGAACCACTTTCTTTAGTGTTTTCTTTGGGACGGCGTCAAAGCCGATGATGAGGACTTGATGAAGACGGTTAAGACGGTATTTAACTGACTTTAACTTTTTACTATACAACTGTCTTTACCTGGACATCAAAGGTCAGGTCAGCATTAAAGATGACTCCTACGTTTCTGGCAACTTGCTCTTTATGGTATCTTTATGGTGGCTGGCGCTTTTATTTTGAAGGTATTAAGGTATTATGGGAGATATCATCAGCACAGCAGTGAAAAGGGATCTTGTGTCTACCAAACTATTGCCAAGAGGGAGCATTTCAACAGAGAAAAGCATTGTTTTAGTGAGTATCAAACGGGGGAGACAAATTTTATGAACGCAAATTTTGTTTTCAGCCTTTTCAGGAAAATCCCCAAAATACTACGTCCCTCCCTCTCTTTTAAGTTAAGTCCAAACGGCATACTGAAAACAAACTTTTGAATAATAGGGAATCTTTGCGGTATGTTTTCGCTCAAGCGCAATTTTGTCTAAATGTCAGTGTGGGCCCTGCTGTGGCTCGTAACTGAGTCTGATGTCTTGGCTGTTTACCTGTTCAATGGGAGACGTGACCTTTTCAGTGACACGAGGATTTCTCTCTGCGCCTCCGCGTGCAGCAGTCCATCTCCCTTTACTGCGCCGCGTATGCCGACCACGCGCCCGGGTGAGACGTGTAACCGCAGCGCTCGGTCCGGCGTCTGACTGTTGACTTCGCTAAGTGATGGAGGATGTTTTAATTGCTCCCGCTATTTATAGTGCACCTAAATGTTAATGCATTCCCCCGCAGCCCTCGTCTGTGTTCCGTTGCTATCGGTGATGAGATCAGAACGCTGGGTTTTTATTATTGTAATTAAACCAATGATTATTTTTCATCGATCTGATTATGTGACCTTATTGATGATTAGGGGGGGGAAAAAACGGTCTCTACTATCTGTGTTGGAAGGCACATAAGGCGTCGGGATTATTCGTCACTTATGTTGTGGTTGTGTATAGTTGCTGTCACACCAAGCACCTGTCCCTATCGTGGAACGTAATTGTGAGTCATATACGTAAACTGTGAATTAGAGCGTAACAAATATGAAATCCATATCCAGAAATCGAGTCCCATAGGCCCCACCTCAGCACGGTGTACATCGACGCCTGGTCTCAGATGGGTACGATCAGGGGTGTGGTCGCGGCGATGGAAATGAAACTTAGCTGACGTGATGTCAAATTGGGATTGAATACTTTCCTCGACTGCAAAGATCTGTGGGGAAATTGTGGGGTTTCCAGTGGGGTCTCGTGTAATAATGGAACGCTTATGAAAGGCAACGGTCATCTTTTGAAATCGAAGTAGACAGAAAAAGTAAGACGCGGGAAAACGGTAGAATTCTTATTTTCCGAAAGAGTTAAAGGTTACTTTGCTTCTGACGTTGTGTTTTTACACTCTCTTGTATAGTTTAAAGTCTACCACTTTCAGTAAGATTACTGTGCAGTGGTCTTTATTTAGAGCCACAGCCGTAACTGATCCTAAACCAGTAGGATCTCATTCTTCCTCTCCCAAATTATTATTATTTCTTCTGTAGCAATAAGATTTTAATGACAACATTGCACTGCCCAGGTCTCTTGTGATTTAGTGAGTTTTAAATAACAAGAACGAGGAGCTCATTACTTAGATAATAAATAATCTGTCATCTTGTAGCCAAATTCCTTTAATTTATTCCTATCAACTTCGTAGCTTTAGCTTCAAGGAACTAATAAACTGTTTCTCATCTCTGCCTACATAGTATGGCATGAGGTTCTGTATGCATGTAGTTTGCCTATGGTACAACATCTAATTGCTGTTTCAGCAACAGACCACACTGTGTGTACTGCTTTGAAGTTGAAGTTCAGATGGGGGACATTTCGTCAGGGTTGGATGGCTCAAAAGCTTGCAAGTCTGAGCCTGAGCGCTAGGACCTACAGTATCTCGAGACCACAATACCTCTGAGGCTAAGCCAACTCAACCACAGACTGTGTGATGGGCCTTAAAAGGGTGCGATGCCGTGGGAGTTTTCTCTGATGATTTTGGTCCTTGTTATACTCAGTGACTCGTTGTCAGATGTTGGAGATGGTTGTGTGCAGAGATGTTTCTTGTGATTATTGGCTTTATTATTGGATTTCTCGTTGTTGTTTTTTGTTTTTTTTGTGGCTACTGAGCACTGCGTTTGTCCAATTAATAGATGGGAGAATGTCAAGAAATTATTCACGTGGATTTCCTGTAGTCGTCATCGGCCGCTGTCCATCGGACGATGCTGGGAAGGTTCGACTTCGCCTTTGAAAAGCCTGTGAAGGCAATTGGCTACACTTGGAGTTATAGCCGACCCAATTTTTAACATTGTCATTACTACAAGCTAGACTTTGTGCTCGTTCAAAGAGACGGGATTTCCTCTGTTGCCTGACAAAGACTGAGTTGCTTCGCCCCAAGAATGAGAGAATCTTGCAGACTCTATGGCAAGTGATCACTGAGGAGCGTCTCAGAACAAGGACACAGGGCGGACAAGCAGAGCGCTGAGTGGCAGCGAGAGGGAAGCACAAGGCCGTCTTCCTAAGAGGACCTGAAGGACCTGCGGCATTTCTTCTTTGATCTGATTACTTCACCTATTCCTGATTATTCTTTAGAGTCTCTGCTAATGCGTCGTATGTTTTCTTCAACCTGGGTCGACATTTTGTTTAAAAGAAGGCCGCTTAATTAATGACGAATTGTTAGTAATTTACTCACCATTTTGTCATTGAAGAGCCCTGCGTGAAGCTTAGAACTTCTGTGACGACGTTATCATAAAGGTGATATTTCGAAAATGAGGCGGACAGTTACGGCGTCAAGGCAACGGCATCGGAAAAAAGTAAATACTGGGTTGTCACAATGGCAAGTCACGACAACACACTGAAATACCTTATATCAAATACCACTATATTATGTCGGTGCAGGAACCATATTTACCATTAACAACCATGGTATAATCAGACCCCAGTTGCTATTGCCATTGCATAGCAACTGGAGGTTGTTTTCACATGAGTGGTGAGCAGCTGGAGTACTTAAGCCAATAGGTGAAGTGAAGTAGTAAACACCAGAGAAGAAGAAGAGCATCTGTTTTGAGCATTACCCGCTCCACAGTCCTGTGTGTGATCTACTGCAGTTTGTGATGCTTTTCTAAACATATACACGATATCATTTATTATTGTACAATATATTCCAAAAGCAGGCATATGAATAGTATGCGATTTCTACAGTCATGTTAAATTATACTGTACAGTACCAGTATTTGATTGAATGCAGCTTTAGTTTGGCTTTCCCTGGCTTCATGCAGTACTATTGGATGGGAGAACACCACGACTGGAGCCAACATGAGCCTCGCAGTCCAGTAGCTTCTGCAGCTTTGCATGACTGCAGGGTTTAACTTAGACTATCTTATTGAAATGACAGCTGCAGAAGAAAAAAAGTACCCACATGGGCAGCGGTGTAGGCCTTAAGGTGAAATAATCAAAGCAGAAAATCGTTGGACAGTTTAGCCCAGCGGCCAAACAATGAGCCCTGTTCAGGTGGCATGAACAATAAGCCCTGTTTTTTTTTGTTTTTTGGTTATTAGTATTATTCGACTCCCGGTTCATCTGGGCTGGGGATCTTGGGCAGTCGAGTCTAGCCGGTCTGCGTCGCCCTCTCTCTCCGGCCCCGCGGCCTGCTCCTCTGAGTCATTGTGCCAAACAATACGACGATGACCCAGTGAACACGTGCCCCGCTACGTTTGCGTCTCCGCCAGACCTCTGGCCTCTACTCCCTTTGTCTGAATTCGGTGGCGGCGGGGCGGCGGCGGTTAAACCCGCCGTGTGTTTGGTACGAGGCGGTCTACTGTACTGTGATGGGAACTGGGTAAATCAGCAGCTGTTCTCAGCGAGGTCTCCTTTGACGTTGCGGAAAGACCTCTGAGGCTGCTGGGGAAGTTGTTTTAAGGACACGGCCAGATGCAGAAGGGCACGTCTCGCATTCTGCGGTTGAGTCGATAATGCAACCGCCGGAATAAAGGAACTGTAAAGACGGCAGAGTCCAAAATGCAATTAGTACAGTGAACAAGATGGTGTTGTTAATAGCGCTTGTACTGTACATATATCGCACGTTTAGCTCCCTGGCTTCCCTGCCGTGCTACGCTAAACGCTGCCTTATCGCTAGCAGAAGGCCATCCAGGTAGAAAGGTGGATGAAATTCTTAATCTTCTCAGCACTGCTTATAAAAAATCTTTACAGAGGGGAAATTCAAACAGAGAGACTGGCAAAACCCGTTGTTGTACCGTAGATAAATATAAGCCTTTCCGCTGGGGTTTGTGATTCACGTTAGCTACCTGGTTGAACATTTCCACCCGGCCACAAAAGTACGTTCTGGTCCTAAAATAGACATCTACAATGCTAGCACCTTACTGTGTACATTCTGGAAAGATATAGTGAACTGCGCCATAGGAAGTGTCTTTGCCTTTGCTGATTTTAGTTCACATTCCACGGATCCTTTGGGATCACTTTTAACATTCATCTGTGTGTGTGTGTGTGTGTGTGATTAAGTGATGCATTACACAAACATGCTTTTGTTTATTTGTGTACATTTGTAACTGTGTGTGTTTTTCCACATGTACATGTTTAAAAACAAAAATAAAAAGTAGAAATGTGTAAATATTTTATCTAAAATTATAATATTTTATTTATATATTTATAAGCAATTGTATTCCAAATACACTAAGTTAATATACAAATAGAATATAAATTGTAGTGTGTCCACTAACATTAGAATACAAAATATGATATTTCAAAAGTTGAAGCGCCCTTCAGGTCAGGAAGCTCAGATACTCACATTCAGGAGAGTAATAAGTACTATTGTCTTCGCTGCATGCATATTCATACTGAAACAGCAGCATAACGTTTCTACAACAGCCCAAACGGGTATGATGAAATACACAAATTGGCACAGTTATTAAAGCGATTGTAAAAACAGAGGGGAAACGAGTTCAAGAAAACAAATTTCCCCCGAGGGGGGAAAAAAGGAGGTCATCCCCCTCAAAAGACTTAAAACCAAAAACAAAATCTCTCCTTCCTGCAGAAAAAAAAAAGTGCTGGCACCGCTGGTTCCTCAAACAAAACAAAAAAAAAATGTTATCTCTAAAATGGAGGGCAATCACATGAGAGGTGTCCATGGGTATAAATAGCAAGAAAAGTGAGTACTCTCCACCTGCTAGCTTTCACACTACCAATAACATTCTGTGCCTTTGACTGTTTGTCACTCTGTATGTGTGTGTGTGTCAATGTTTGTGTGTGTTCATTTTTATTTTCCTCTCAGAGCAGTGGGTCATCCATGTGACTCTTTTCGCTCTGCAGCTGAAGTGAATAATCCAAAATGACCTTTAGAATTTGCTGTTATTAGTGGAAGACCAGGGGTCTCTGAAGTATGAGCTATCGTGGTCATGACGTGAAAAGACTTGTCAGTTGGGCTGTTTTTTGTGTGCTGAATTTGCCCTGTCCTTTCTCTAAGGGCTGAACTGTATTGCGTAAAGCACGCCTCAAAGGCATAGGTCGGTTTGTCAACTAATCGCAATTATATGTTAGTGTTGTATTTGTTTGTGCGAACTTGATTGAAAAAGGATGTTCTAAAAAAAAAAAATCTCTTCTAAACCTCAGGTTGTTACTTGAAATGATTTGCTGTTGGTGTCTGGTGTCCACTGGAGTTTTTATTCAGGTATAGTCTGCATTGCCACTTTTCAACTATTCATACATTTAATTAAATTGATCTGTTCCAATTAGTCTTTTTCCACCTTTAGTATGAGAGGCTCAAATCTTTGTCACAGAGGCCTAAAAATTCAAATTCAAAATGCATCTCTCTGAATGTTAATCCACAGTAACAAATTACTACATGTAAGTAAGGCCTCATATCTCATTTAAATCTTAAATTGTTGAACTAAAATAGAGCCATGAGTCATCTGGGCACAGACCTACATTCAATGTTCCCTTTTTCTTGCGACTTGGACGAGTAAAGAAACCTTTGTTTTAGGTCAAAAACGGATAAACACAGCACTGAACAGTGGATTAAAAACAGCCATGCTGTTTCCAAGCGAGGGGTTGCTTTTCACCCTCAAGGCAAACCAAACTTAATTTCCTCCGTGAAATCGCTGTAGAAATGGAATACAGCTTTATGAAATACAGAAAGACCCAGTGTTTGCGTTTTAACTTGAGCTTTGTTTTAATTTACAGAAACCTCAATGTCTTCTAATTTGACAGCAATCCGGCGCTGCCTCATTGACGCCTCGAAAACACACAAGGCACCGCCGGGGGGGGGGAACTCTACTTAATACCTATTCACCGAAAGCTTTCTCTTCGCCGTGCCAAAAGTACGTGGCTCGATAAACGAAGTCTCTCGACGACGCTGCCGTGTGAAGAAATGTAGGTAATAGTGAGAATGCTGACTCTCTGTGGCGTGTCTCTCGTTGTATCCGGCCTCAGAGGGCAAACTGCCGCTTGCGTAAAAGCTAGCCAAGTCAGCCACTAAATCTACCGAGCGGAGACGGAGAAATATGTCAATGATCTCACTGCCAGTTTATTGTCCCGAAAGACAGATTCATCTTGCGGCCGTTCGTCATGGTATCGCGCGCTAGAGCGACGAGCCCCGGGTGACATTGTGAAGTCTCCTGACAAAGAAAACAACGCGTTGTGGGGCTGTCACGCCGAGCGCTTCGATTTAACCTTCTGTGAAACGCCTTCGGTTCTGATGTTTTACGTCTTCTTCTTCTTCTTCGTGACGGGGGCACACAACCGATGTCACGACGTATGAAATTGGTCTGAATGAAGAGTGCCTTAAATATACGTGTATACGTCTGCCTGCGTGTTTCTTTGGAGATCCTAACGCCGGCAGCCCGACACAGTGCAGTAAGTCAAGCGATTGATTTCCAGTGTGAACAGAAGTCGATAAAGAAGCCATGCTGTGCTATTTGGACCATGAAAGCATAAGATTAAGCTGAACATAAGGTTGACAGGGCATTCATTGAAACCTTCTGAGACATGTAGACATCAGCTGTTCCTCACCTCTCACCTCTGGGCGAAGCTATTCGATAATGGTTCTGTCTAATGCTAATGCAGACGTTTAGATTAAGCTTCTGCTCTGTTTCCAGGGAGACCTTCGCCATGTGGACTTCCTGGGCATGATGGAAACCATGGTTGATGTCATTGAAGACATTTCTAGTATGAGTTAATGGCACAAAATCCTCACCCAGGACACGGTCGACTGTTATTCAGGGTTAAGCATGTTCTACCACAGTGAAATATCACTTTATAATACGTAAAGATGACATTTTGATCATCTGCGGCTAATAGCTGTGGTGGCAATTGACGTGAACAATGACATCAAAAAGGTTTGATGCAGTCCTCTCAGTATTTACGCATTGACATATGAATACAATGAATAAATAGATCAAATGTTAATCTCAGAGACTGCCGTTATTAACATTCACACTCTCTATCATAGTCTGGATGTGGAGCAGCACCTCATGAAGCCCTGATTGAATGGACGTGAAGGTCTATCTGTCTTAATCACTCGTGTAATTTATGTGGCCATTGAGTCCTCTGCTTTCTCGTGGATAATAGAGGTCATACCTTGGCCACGGGCTGCTGCGCGACGGGCCAAGCAGTTTTACGTCCGTTGTTTTTACCCAGGCGTCGTTATTCGGGAGATTTCTTTCGGCATATCTTCAAACTGAAAACATGCAAGCCTGAGTGCTACAGGAAGTCAAAAGGGCTTTTCAGATCTCAGCCATCCTGAGTCGTCAGAGAGAGAGAGAGAGAGAGAGAGAGAGAGAGATGGATGGATCAAGCTCTACACTGTTCAGTAATAAAGCACTGCCGTCTGATCAGAGTTGAAGATATCTCCTCGCCGTTTCCATTATAATCGGTACTTTGAAATTGAAATTGATGTACAAAGTGTGATCTGCGCTATTCTCAACAGGTTCTGATGTGCATCTGTTCTCTATTGCTCTCACTGTAATTAAATTCTTAGATCTTTGATAAATAAAGTTCCTTTCTCAAGTCTTCAATTTAACGGGCTTCCACCAGATTACTGTGCCGTGCGTTGATGGGATTTCCTAATAGGTTCTGTGATTTGAATCAATAGTTCCTCCACCATCTTCTGAGCAAATTAGCCAATTTGATGCCTTTCAGCTCACCATCCTTATTCATCTACTGTATTCTTTTCATAATGCACATGCTATGGTTAGTGCTCTTTAGCTCTTTTGTGAATCATATTGTTTTTAATTGTGACTCTCTAACTTCAGGGTCAGATGCCATTGATGTGATTAATGTTCTTCTTCAAACAGAACTTTGTATTAGATATCACACCCAAAAGACATAGCAGGTGTCCGTCGTTGAGATTAATCAAAGCAATTAGGGAAACTGTACTGTAAAGATGAAAGTACAGCGCAAGATTCTGGGAGCATGAAAATAGACTTCTTGTATACATTACATGCAATTTATGTATGTAAATGATTTACAGACAATTAGATCCTCTTAAACCTTTACATTTTTAAGTGAAGCGCTCAAGATAGCCGTTATCTTCATAATTCAGTTTTACTCTCAAACCCTTCACACCAGCTCTAATTCTTTTAAATTGTGGATATCTCAGTTTAGAATTCATAGAACTCTTCATATCGCTGCCGTCACCGTGTGACTCTGGCTTTGGTGATTTTCCTATTTTAAATTCTAAATTGAAGGTTTGTATGGTGCTTTATCAGTGGAACACGCTTCACACCCCGCAGGACAATGAACCCTATTCAACCTATTCAACCTATTCAAAAAAAAACCCCATTTTAAACGTGCACAGGTGTCAATGTCAAAGTGAGACTTCAGTTTTCACCCGACAACGGCCGCGCGTTACATTCAATTCCGAATGCAATTATAATTTTTGAATGTATAGAATCAGAAACATTTATCAGAAGCATAATGTGATCATCATGCTTTACAATTCCTTATGATCAACATTTGTATACAGTGTAAGGACTTATACGTATAAGGTGACTCTCCCAAAATATGATTATCCCTGATTAAATGACTGTTAAGGTACTTCATTCTTAGCCATTGTAACCTGCATGCTTTCTTTCACTGCCACTCGCCTCTTTTGATACATAAATTCACAGTCTAAAGAAACGTTTTAGATTCGGTGGGGAATTAAGGCAGAGAGCCTCCAATTTTAGTTCAAATTAAATTGCAAAGGACGTCAGAGTTATTTCTGAGTCACCATGAAAATGTTTAATCAAAACCAAATTTGTAGCAATAAATTCAAATGAAAATCCCATCCTATAAAACATACTCCCTGCCAGTCTAGTGTGATACATAACCAGACTTTATTGTAAGTAAATAGGACAGATGCTTTCAGTGAACAGCACAGATACTGTATTTATTATTAACAAAACAACTATACAGAGTATTATTCTCAAAATTGCGTTGTTTCCTCACTAGACAAGAACTGAATGGAGACTAAAATGACAAAATAATCTCCCTGTGTTCCATCTTTTTCTTTACTATAATTCTACAGTTTATCTAAGCAGCTATCCCTTGAGCTTTCCGCTATCTTGTAATGAAATCCCAGTAAATTGCCAAGAAAATCATTCAGCTTTGATCTTTCTTGGAGATATCAATGCACACGCAGTAAAGACGAACTACGTTAACAGGAAGCATCAAAGGGCATATTGTACTGAATTGCTTCCCTCAGGATAACGCAACATATTCAGACTTTTTCATGCACAGACAGGGCTCTTAATTGTAGGGCTCCATTGTGGTTACAGCATTTTTGCAGGTTTTAAACAAAACTGTACTCTACTCTTTTATCTTGGGGAAAGTATTGCTGTATTAATGGAAAGACGTGTTTCCCACCAACTGGTTAGAATATCTTTCACTTTCTAAAAAACACCTTGAAAACTCATGAAAGCCAAATGAAATGAAAACACCTAAAAACAAACCTATTGGTGTATTTGTTACTGAAAGAAACGCCCCTATTGTGCCGTGCTTTCTAATGCTTTGATGAGTGAATACCTCCCACTAAGCACAGTGCCACTTTGCATACCTCTCAGTGGAAACGTGTGTGTTTGCCGTTGGCCTGGGAATGTTTTATATTCTTATCCGGAAAGGCCTCAAACGCTGCTTATGCTTTTGATCGTCATACGGGGCTTATAGAACCCGGCATATAGAACTTCATTGTTCTCATATGGCTGACATCAACAGAACTCCCATGAGAGATCTAAAGAAATGTGTCATGCATGGCAGGCAGGCAGACTAGTTGCAGCTAGGATGGTGATTATGCAGTTTTCACAGGGGGAAAGGGTATATTTTTGGGTTTATGCTTTACCCAGATTTGGTGAGCAGCATTTTTACAGAATTTGAGCAGCTATGACAAAATACAGACAGCGTCTATAAATTGGCCAATTTAATCATTGCAGCACAGACATTGGTGATAACCTTCAACCCATCAGTAGAACCAATCTACTGAAAACAGTATACAATCAATAGTGTTGTGTTGCCAAAAGTCAAATGTGCTATGTAAAGATGTATTAGAAAAAACACCTTGAAAACTCATGAAAGCCAAATGAAATGAAAATACCTAAAAACAAACCGATTGGTGTATTTGTTACTGAAAGAAACGCCCCTATTGTGCCATAGTGCAGCCGACTATTCAGAAATACAGTATATGTCACCCCGGAGAAAAGCATAGCGTTTCTATTACATTTTGAAATTGGCTTCTATGGTTTAAACTTTAAAGGAACACACCAACTTTTTGGGGAAATTCGCCCTTTGGACAATTTGCAGTGTGATGAGAACACAGACACCGAAATCTTCTGTTTATCTCCGGTAGATCGTACACACCTCATGTTAAGTAAATGTAGCGATAAGCTAAGCCTAATGCTAGTCGCCTACATTTACTTGACATGTATGCTAAAATGTTAGCATTCGAGTACAGTCCCCGAGGGTCCAATGGAAATATAAACCATCGCCTCTCTGTCTCTGTGTGCAAAAATACAAGTTCAGGGAGTTTTTCCTGTACAACTGGACAATGGAGAAATGTGAAAGAAGAATGAATTGAAACTGCACCTCTATGTACGATCTGTGCACGACAGTATATCATTCATTATGCAATTCTTCTGAGCCTCACTTTGCACAGATCTATAGCAGTTTCAGCTAATTCAACCTTTAACGCGACTGAGACTATACCAGAAGAAGAAAAAAATAAACGGTTGGTGTCAGAAAAATATTCAAATCCCACTTCAGCCAGAGTTCCACCTACTCTTCAGGAAACAGTTAGGCTGTCGTTGTTGTTGTTGTTGTTTGTTGCGCCAGAATTCTCTGGCATCTCCTAAAAAGATAAAGAGAAAAAAAAATGCTCTCGGTCCAGATTCTCACAATCTCTTGATTGAATTAAAAGGTTGACTGATTTGAAAGCAAGTGATGGATGACTTCAGCAAAGAAGCAGAATTGCCCTGGACCTCTTTTGACAAGTGGTACTTGTTGAGGCAGATAAGATTGCTCATCAAATGACAGTTTTTCTGTCTGTTTGCAAACTGTTTGCACCTTTTTTCCCCCAGTTTT
>OMKK01043667.1:0-15068 GCA_900302305.1 Polymixia japonica | reverse complement strand
CACGAACAAGACCAACTTCCACTGCTGACGATTTCTCTCCTGATTCGTCTAGCAAAGCTTAGCATCACGAAGTCAAGTCAAGTCAAGTTTATTTATATAGCCCTTAATCACTTTAGTGTCGCAAAGGGCTTCACAAGCCCACAATCACAAGGAATTAAACGACACCCCCTGGCCTTAACCCGCCATTGGACAAGAAAAAACTCCCACAAAAACCTTAATTAGGAAAATGGAAGAAATCTTGGGAAGGAATACAATGGAGGGATCCCCTTCCAGGATAGTCAGGAGTGCAATAGATGCCGAGTGGGCAAATTTCAATCAAGTTACAAGTTATAATGAGTGATAACAGGTATGCAATTTGAATGAATGAATGAATTGATGAAACACGTGGCCCTCAGTTTCAGAAACAACAGCCACCGACAGTGGAGTAGCTGCAGGTCCCTCATCTGTTACAGACAAGGTGAGCTCATGAAGTGGCTACTAAACGTTATTTACAAGCAATCAAAAATTCTATAAAAATCGCCAATGTCTAAATCAAACCTACGCCCTTATTGGTAGCAATGGAAGAATCCCCGCTAAGATACAAGCATTCACAGTAGTAGTCATGACAGAGGTCCCGCTAACCTGCATACATCTAGTACTAGTACTGCAGCCTGTATCTACTTAGTGACCTTGTGAAGGCCCACATTGCTTTCACAGGGATTAAAAGTAATTTGATTCTCCCTGTTGACTTTTGTCAGCTTTGGCAATGAGGCAGGTAGCCTTGGCATGCTGACTGCCTAGCTAAGGCTGAGCAATGTGAAAAAAATGATCAACATGTGCTCACATACATAGTCATGCGCGCGCACACACATACACATTACTACTCATTACTACTACCACTACAACATGAATCAAACACTTCCTACGACTCTGAAACCCTGCTTATAAACACACACACACACACTACTACCCGTAAACTGAAGTGGTAGATCTGGTTTGTTAGCCCTGGCACGGTTTGAAAGCTCACAAGGTTTGGCTTTCTGCCTTCATCACACAAGACAAGGATTATGAGGAAATGATGCTGATGATTTGAGGCTGGATTAATTCACATACTCTGAGAGATTAAAGGAATTCTTGTGGCTGATCTTATTGTTTTCACGCAAGGATGTGTGTGTGTCTTTGTATGTGTTTGCATGAATGTACCCGTGTATCTGTTTGCATTTGTGCGTCTATGTGTGTGTGTGTGTGTATGCTTTTGTGTATGTTAACATGTATGTGCCTGTGTATCTGTGTTTGCATTTGTGCATCTGCGTGCGTGTGTGTGTGTGTGTGTGTGTATCTTGCGAAGCGGAATATGTGTGTTAGTTGTGTGCTTAACACAGAGAGGGCTCCGTTCCAACAGGCTTCTGTCCAAGGCCCTCTGGGCAATGCCATTCATACAGGCTGTCAAGTCCACACCTGCATCATGGTTTCTCTTTGTTAAGTCATTTTTGTACTTTGTAAAGAATGCACCTCATATTACTCCCACACGTCACAGTCTGCAGCTCACTGAGAATGCTGTCATAAATGTCGTAAATAACTAAGCCAACAATAAATAAATAAACCAGTCAAAAAAAGATTTATAAATCATTTATTTTGTATTTGCAATAATGATTGATCATAATAATTGAATAATGAATAATATTGAATAATACCGTTTTATTCAATCATTTATTCAATCAAGGTATATGTTGACTGCTCAAAATGTAATTAAGGCTGACAGGTGTAGGGTGTTCCTTGTCTTGGGGTAAGTCACCTTTTGTCAAGCACCTCTCTGTCCTTTTGTTGTTCTACTTGAATTATAACTCCAATAGAAATGTTTTATTCTCGCAGGCTAAAGGATATGAAATCAAAACCCCGGAGACCGAATTAATGCAAGACATTTCATTTTTACCCACACAATACATGCAAATGAACTCCAGTAGTAGATCTTTCTGAAGCATATGACTTCTGCATGTGTGCTGCCAGATTTATGTCCAAACAAACCCTGGTGACAGCGTCACCGCCCATGGCTTCACTAGAAGCCTGGTAAAGACTGTAAACACTGAATTTTTCCTTGATGCTTCCAAGGATAACACATTATCAATGTTAACGACGCTGAGTCACCAAACTGTGACCCCATCGATGCTAAACTACAGCTGATCATCAGATAACATCAAACTGTGACCCCATCGATGTTGAACTACAGCTGATCATCAGATAACATCAAACTGTGAACCCATCGATGCTAAACTACAGCTGATCATCAGATAACATCAAACTGTACCCCATCGATGCTGAACTACAGCTGATCATCAGATAACATCAAACTGTGAACCCATCGATGTTGAACTACAGCTGATCATCAGATAACATCAAACTGTGAACCGATCGATGCTAAACTACAGCTGATAATCAGATAACGTCAAACTGACCCCATCGATGCTGAACTACAGCTGATCATCAGATAACATCAAACTGTGAACCCATCGTGAACTACAGCTGATCATCAGATAACATCAAACTGTGAACCCATCGATGCTAAACTACAGCTGATCATCAGATAACATCAAACTGTGAACCCATCGATGCTGAACTACAGCTGATCATCAGATAACATCAAACTGTGAACCCATCGATGCTAAACTACAGCTGATCATCAGATAATATCAAACTGTGATACTGAACTACATCTGATCATCAGATAACATCAAACTGTGAACCCATCAATGCTAAACTACATCTGATCATCAGATAACATCAAACTGTGAAGCCATCGATACTGAACTACAGCTGATTATCAGATAACATAAAATTGTGACCCCATCGATACTGAACTACGGCTGATCATCAGATAACGGGATGGGGGGAGCAGCCTGGAAAAGCAGGCTTGTGACCACAAGGTTGCCAGTTCAACTCCAGGACTGACCAGGCATAAAAAGTAAATAAGCTCTATCTTCCTTCAACAAGTACTTTTGAGGTGCCCTTGAGCAAATTAACCCTGCAGTGTTCTGGTGGAGGTGATATGTGGAGGAGTAGAAGACTGTGGTTGTAGGTGTGAAACTAAAAGAATGTGAAGCAGAAAGAGAGCGAGTGTGTTCAGTCACCTTTCCCTGAATAAATAAACATTCAAAAAATTTTGCTTTAGATAGTTCTTCCAAAGGTCTGGATACCTTCCTAGAACAAGAAAATAAATAATACAACACAAACAGGAGAAAAAGAGCCAATGGTGCACAAAGAAGGCCACAATCAAATATGAGGAGGCGGGGAGTAACAGCAGTACATCAAAAGAGTAGAAGAGTGAGAGAGGAGGGGGGGCTATCAGAGAGAGAGAGAGAGGAGGTGCAGGTAATCCAGATGGACGAGTTTCAGGCTTTTAAAGCTGCTCACAATGGCCACAATAACTTGAACACAGGCAGCGTAAACACACAGCTACATTTCTCTGCTCTCGGCTGACAATTCACAGTCAGTGTAGTAATGTAACACTGACTTATTGAATGAATTATTAGTAATTAGTAAGTATCCTTTTCATTTTGTTTCTTATTCTTTTAGTCTGCAGGCCTGGCTACACTCAATATGAATCAATGAATGATTAATGAATGGATGAATGAATGAATGAATGGATTAATTAATGAATTAGGTTTCCCTTGGGTAAACGGAAAAACCACTGCTGTTTGCCATTTTAGAGATAAACACACAAGGAGCATACTAATCTACTCCAAATATGTCTTATATGAAGTCATAAACTATCAATATTATCAATGAAAAAAAATGTGTAAAAAGTTTATCCACGTGTGCAGTTGGTCCATTGTTATGGTCTATATACATTTTATGTATGTATGTCTACAACACAAACTACCCATTAATACTTCCAAATGATATACAATCTACTGCTGTACCAGGCAGGAGAAAACTTCCCCAATTTTTACAACTCGCACATTAACTACTTCTGTTGCTGTGCTGATGTACTTTGATGTGGTTCTTAGGAAAGACGTAGAAGTGATAAAACAAAGAAGAGGAATTCTCCCACGGTCTGTCCTCGTTTGTAGTGTAAAACATCCCTGCTGCGGTACATATTGAATGCCATAGTAATTACATGATATGCTAATGTACAAGTTCTGCGGTAACACTCTTGTTATGAATGTGCTCATATAGCCTCTAACAGCATCTAACGCAAACATACGTTTTGGTGAATAGTAACACCAATGGGTCCTTACAAGCAACCCTCTCATAAGCCTTTATAGGCCTATGACTGCACTATCAAGCCAGGGAGCAGGAACTGTGAAGTTTGTTACTTTAGCAGCTGCAGACAAGGTTGTGAGATTTAGATTTTGGCGACACCTTGAGTTGCCTTGTGGTATTATTTTTTACATCTTTGTCATGAAGATCCAACTGTTTTTTTTTTTTTTCAAAAGCCAGCAACACAAAGAAGCAAGACTCGAGCAAGACTCTAGAAAGAAGACGAAAAATGTTGAATATTCTTCCAAGAACTGAAGTTGTAAACTCAGCTCCAAGCTGCAAACTCAATCAATCAATCAATCAATCAATCAATCAATCAATCAATCAACCAATCAATCTATCTATCTATCTAGCTAGCTATCTATCTATTGGTCTTCATGTCTCTGTTTTCTGTCTATATAGCTAGCTTGTTTGCATCCATTTGCTCTGACCGCCTATCTATCTAAACTATCATTGCAGACAGCTCTCTCAGTTGAACATTGTGACTCTACTGCCACTCAGTGGTCTGACCATGACAGAACCAGAACCACAGAACCACTTCAGTGACCACAGTGCCATATTACAAACCTAATTATTTTTCCAAACCAGACTTTCCACTTTTGGAATCCGACATGGGCCAGGTTCTTGACATCAGTAGTTTGTGTCATACCCTCTATGCAGCCAACTGCCACTGTTTAGAATCATTTATTATTTAGGGATTTTATCACCAATGTTATATATTATTTATTATTTCAATTTTTTACCAAGCAATTACTCATAGCATTGTTTTCTCCTGGAGTATTGTTCAGATGTCCTGGAGTATTATTGAGATGTTTTAAGCACACAGTCCGAAAATTTTATTTCAATTTTAGCACATTTAATTAAGTACTTACATGCAATGCTTTTCAATAGGTTACTACAGAGGTAAAAATGTTAAGTGTTATACACAGTCAGATTTAAAGACAGCAGAAGTTGTGTAATTTTAGGTGACATGGTCTACATGGATTGACTTAGCATTTGCAATCACGTTGACTGTTGATTTTGTTCTTTGTCTGTAGATTTAATGGAAAAGAAAGGCAAGTAAAACGTTATCTCCCTACCATCACCCTTGCCAAAGCTTAAGATATTTACCTCGCGAGATGAGAGATATTCAGCTACAAAGCCACACAGAAAAAACAACAGGCCAACAGCATTATAAAACTCACTGAGAGAAATCCATGTAATCATAAAACCACCAAGCCAGACAATGTGATCATAAAAATAACAAACAAAACATGATAATCATTAGTCAAAAAAAATCTTAACTCTCTTGGGTGAAGTAAAATTGCTGAAATTGTTTTATCTGTAGATCATTTTGAATTATCAGACATAACAAATCAAAGTCATTCCGGGAATATAATTGCTGGATACATGAGTATCACATCACAGACAATATGATTAAAATAGGAAACCATTTCCATCTACAATATCCACCTATTGAAAAATGTAAAACCTACTCAAAAGTGATTCCTGGCAAGTAAAACCCACAGGTGATCATAATTGAAATTATTAAACATTATAAGACCTCCACTTGCAAAACAGTAAGTAAGTACTCTTGCTCCTATTTGCAGTTATATTTTTGAAATTCTGAGCTATAGTTTTTCATGGTGGATACATAGTTTCATAGTATAACATTGATTTTTCTGATCTTCATATTTTATTGTGTGTGGGTGTGTCTGGAGAAGTGCTCAAGATGCAGTAGAAGTGAACATGATGGCGTGACATCACAATGCAGGTCACTGCCCAGTTATGTTGTTATCCAATCAGAAGTGAATGTCATCAAGGTCATCGGGCTCATCGCCCGTACTCCCGATCCCTGTGGTCAGCCAGCGCTGAACGCGAGGACTGGTGGCTGGAGGGAAGGAGAGAGATAGTTGAGAGAGTTGGAGGGAGACAGAGCGAGAAAGAGAGCGAGATTAAGCAGGGGCAGTGAATGTAAAAACTATGTTATGCTGTTATTTGTCTATCTGTCTGTCTCTCTCTGTCTTCCAGCAAGCGCTCAAAGGACAGCCATTGAAGTAAAGACCAGAGTCCTCCAAGTCAGAACTTATTTAATTCCTTCCCAGTTTATTTATACAAGTATCAAAACATTTTCACATCTTTAGATACCCCATCAAGGTGTTTGAGTTGGAGACGGTATTGACAGGAATGTGAAGCTGACTGTACATGCGCTTACCTGCTGCCAGCTGCTGCTTAGTTCTGAGGGCTTGTTTCTGTCTCTCCCGGCTCTTCTCCATCCCTGCTGCCGAGATCGATAGGGCTGCCATCTTGCACACACTGATACGCTCTTTGTTGGCTCCAACTCCACTGCCCGTGCTTCTGACTTGCCGGTCACTACTGCTTATCACCCTTCCTCCCATGCTATTGGTCCTCCCTGAACCTGAGGAGCTGGTGGTCCTTCCCCCGACTTGGCTGCTTAGTCTGTCGATGCTACTGGTGCTGCTCAGGTTACCACCACTCCCTGCGCTACTTACTCTGTTCCCGCTAACCGTGCCACTAATTTTCCCTCCGCTGCCTCCACTCAGGTGCCCACTGCTACCCCCGGTGGTGCTAAGCCTCCCTCCAGGGCTGGGGGCTCTGTTGCTGCTAGTCGCGCCACTCTTTCGCCCACCACTCCCTGCGCTGCTCACGCGTCCGCTAGCCCCACTGTAAACAGGCTTCCATTCTCCACTGCCTGTGCTGCCAAATCTCCGAGGGCTGCTAATCCTATGGTTGCCTGCTGGACTGCTAAGCCTACCGCCACTGCCTGAGCCACTTAACCGCCCACTGCTACCAAAGCTAGTACTGAGCCTACCACCACTTCCAGTGCTGCTGAGTATTCCCCCACTTCCAGCACTACTAATCCTGTGGCCACTTGGCGGTCCACTAAGTTTACCGCCACTGCCTCCACTTGCGCTGAGTCTTGAACCACTACCAGAACTACTCATACGTCCAGTACTTCCACTATAGACTTTCCACTCCCCACTCCCTCCACTGCTGAACCTCCCTGCTCCAGCAGGACTGGTTGCACTCTGTTTGGCTACTGGCATGCTCACTTTGTCTCCACTTCCTGGGCTGGTTAACCTGCCACCACCAGCAGAGCTGCTCATATGTCCAGTAATCCCACTGTAAACTATCCACTCACCACTGCCATGCCTGTTGATTCTTGACTGTCCTTCAGTCACGCTATCAAAGCTATCTGACAACCAACCACTGCTTTTCAGCTCAGCATCACCCTTGGCTGCCATGAGGCCCCACATTCTGCTGGGTGGACTTAAGGCCCTTTCACTATTGCCAATGCTAGACCTTCTGTACCTCCCTCCTGGACTCTTGGCTTCTTCTCTGTCACCTACACTACTCCTACGGAAATCTCCAAAGTTGGGCAACTCCTTGTACCCTAGGCTAGTCCTGCTACCTGGACTGACTACCCCCTCTCGAGTTCCTACACTGCTCCTCAAAAGGCCACCTCCAAGACTGCTGCTGAGTGTAATGCTGCTTCCTGGGCTAGTTAATCCAGAGCCAATATCTGTGCTGTTGACTGGACTGGTGACCTCAGTAGCTCTGTCCTTTACTGACCATTTCGGACCTTCACTAAATGACACGGACTGGTACTCTCCTTTTGTGGACAGTATGTATCTCTCAACTTGTCTGACACACAAATCTGTCGGGCTCATACACATTTCTTCAGTAGGGCTCATGCATTCTTCTGGGTCATTTGGACTCAGACACATCTCAGCTGTGACTGGACTCAAACATATTTCTGGGTCATCTGGGGAAAAACATGTTTCCGGGTCATTTGGACTCGCCTCTTGGTTTCTTGGGCTTATACATTCTTCTGGATCTACTGGACATACTTCTTGGTTTATTGGGCTCAAACACAATTCTGTCTCACTTGGACTCAAACATACTTTGGGGTCTGTGAGACTCAAACCTGCATCTCGGTGTGTTGGGCACAAAAATACCTCATCCACGGTTGGACTCAAGACCACCCCAGGGTCTACTGCACTCACGCACAATTTTGCTTCTAATGGAGTCAAAGACATTCGTGGGTCTGCTGGATTTAAAATCTTGATGTCAGTATTATTGTCCATGTCACTCTCTAACCCAGTAGCAACCAGTTTGATGCTGTCAATAACCTGGCAGCCATGTTCTGTGGTTCTGAATGGATCTAGATGAAGACTGTCCGTCTCACCGAACACCCGAATACCACCATTAGTACTGCCCTCTCCCTCCTCCCTTCCTTCTCCCACCTCCTCTTTCACCTCTTTTTTTCCTTCATCTACGTCTTCTCTCTCCTTTACTTCAACTTCCTTCTTTCCTCCTCGCTGTTCTTCTACTCTCGCCTCCCCATCCATGAAGGCGACTTCAGTTCTTATGGATAGATTTGTTTCCGTTTCTATTCTGATGATCGCATTTCGGTCATAGGATGTGGCTGCACGTGCTGTATTGGGGATACAGGACACTGTATTCGCACCCTCTGTGACTTCCTCACTGTGTTTACTATTGGAAGTAGAGAACATGGATAAACCCAGTTCCAGTTTGGGGATAAGAGATGTATTTTCTTCCTGTATCTGTTCTGTTTTATCTCCTTTCTCTCTTCCCTTCTCTCCTTGTTTTTCCTTCTCTCCCTCCTCTAACTCTTGTCTCTCCTTCCCATCCATCCTTGTCACCTCACTGGTGATTTCACCTGGAGTGGAAAGACTAGATTCAGTACTTTGCACACGAGGTGTGTGCGCATCCTTGACAGCTTCCTCATTGTGTTCAGTGCTGGAAATATTGGCTGTCAACTGAACTCTTTCCACTTTGGTGACCTCAACACTATTAACATTCATCCCACCAAATGTTGTAGCTTGGACTTTATCCTCTGAACACGAAGCCTGACCTGATCTATCCTTATCACAGACTAGTTGACAATCTCTTTTAGTAGCCACAGAGAACTTCTCACCATGCACTGAGCTTTCTACCCGAGCCCTGACATCCACCACCATGCTAATGCCGGCATCACCCAAACGATGTCGTACTTGCCCTGGCGCTTCAACATCCATGTCAACATGGATATCCCTCTCTGAAGGTTTGCTGGCCTCTGTGCGCTCCACTGTGCTAAGATGACTTCCAGACAGAGCATTCCGCTGTGCCAGCCCTGCAGTTTCATTGGCAACATGGGTATCTGATTTTGTTGGTCTCTCTGTCTCTATCTTTTCCATTGCATTAGCTTGAATCCCATTCTGCTCAATCCACTGTGTTTTTTCTGGAATATCTGTTTTTTGTGTCTCATTGTCTATCGGAACCTCAACCACTGAGGACCTACCCTGCTGCTCAATTATAACCTCAACCTCGACCTCACTTGTAGTCTGGCTAATCTGAGCTTCAACAATCACAGTGTTGTTCATGCTAGCTTGTTCAGTCTGAAGTTTATGTCCCACTGAGCTACCCTGGTCGTTCATCTGTGTACGTATTGTCATGGATTCCCTGTCTGTGCTGTCATGTAGTGCTCCTATACTTGCTTTGATGTTGGTTCCTCTGGCTTCACGCTGCCTCTGGATTTCATTAACAGTCAATGATAAGCCAGACGGACCCTTAGTGTGGATTGACAGCAACGATGAGCCCACTGGAGGTTTACTAAGGACATCTTGTGTAGTTTCCACTTGGCCTGACATAGTTTCTGAGGTGTTAACGACAGATGTTTGGCACACAGGGATGATGTCGTTTCTAGAGACTGTTTGAACTGTTGCATGTCCCCCACCCTCTACCCTGATCCCAAAGTTTCCTCTCTTAACAGGGACAGAGGCATTGTGATTGAACAAGGCTCTGCTTTGTAAGGTAGCACTGTTGGTTGTAACATATTGGGGCGTGACACTGGCCACAGAGACGCTGGAACTTGAGGCCCTGGAAAAAATGAAATATGGAGACAAAGTTTAATACAGGAATATCAGGAAGAGACCTCAGGTTGCTCTTCACAGTACTGGGTCAAAAGCAGAATAAGAAAAAAAGCGAATGAATACTGTCAGATTGAGTCAAATTATAGACCTTAAAAAGACCCGCAAATTACATGTACATTTAGCCAAAATGCTAAGCATTACGATAATGAGCCAAAGGTGTTCTTCTTGCATTTAGCTGATGAGTCACTTGGTGTAGGTGTGCACACAGGAAGTCACTGCCTTCCTCAAGAACACTCAGGCAGCACTCATTGAACCTGTGACTTTTGTGATACATGACAGTCTCTCTGAACTTTAGATTGACGTGTTATGAACCCATACCCATTGCAGTGTACATTCAGCAGCGTCCTGTAGTCTTCTATCTCTGTTTCCAGCCTGGTCTTGGTGTTCAGCAGGGCACTGAACTCTGCCGCCTGGTGGCCCGTAGCCTGCAGCAATGAGTCCAGTTCCTCCCCCAGACTGTCTGCTCTCTGCTGCAGACCAGCCAGCTGCAGCCTGTAGCGCTGTATCAGCTCCACCTCACTGTTTTCCAGCAATTTATTCTAGATAGATAGATTATTATTCTTAAACTCTTGGTTCAAGTCAGATCTTTTTTAATAATTCAAGACATCACATCTGTGCCTCATAGATGAAAGAGGACTAAAATGATGCTTGAGGAAAGCACTTATTTGTACAATTAAATTAAATAATTGAATAAATATAATAAAGAAAAACATTCACGTTTGAAAGAATGGTTAGTTTCAAGTTTCAATATATACTGTATATTATGGAAAATCGATTTAGCCTACTAATAAATTTGATAATGCATTTGATAGTAACCACAAAATTTGTGCATAAAAATAATCTTTGATGTCTTGCAAAATTGCCAAATACCATTCCCGAAAAGTGTGTTAACTGCAATGTGTCCAACGTGTAACTGCAAAGTGCAAGACTGTTATTCACTTTAACATAGTCCATATTAAATCCAACACTAGTGTTTTTGAGGTTGTATGCAATACAAACATTGTCTAGGTAGGTTTAGAGTGATATATCACCCTGCCTGAAAACTTTAGTAGAGCATGTAGTTACAGTTAACAGCAACTGAAGTTTCAATACTGCCAGATAAATTCACAGATACGTATATTCTGCATTGAGAGATTGTTGTGAGACCCCATTGAATTTTGAGTACAACTTAGCATGTAGCATAGCTCAACAAATGTTCTTGAAAGCTTGTCTGTATTGGAGGGTATTTGAGTGTATTTCAGACAAATAATTTCCCCATAAGAAATCTAAAGTCAGGTATCAGAATCTTCATCCTCGGTAGCGTAGATATGATAGTAATGAGAAAGAATGAGGTAGAGGTTCAACTGTACAGCGCTGTGAGCAGAGTTTGGACCTGTGTAATGAGACCCCATTAGATTAGTAAATCCAATACCTTACTTAACATGTTGATTGTATTTCTTGAGTCAATTAGAAGGAATGTTGGGTCACGTTAATATGGGTTAAATTCTTGTGGTACTGCCTACAAAACCAGCTCACAGAGTAATCTGGCAGTTAATAGAACTGTGGTGGCCATTTTTGAAATCATGTATTTATACTGTGTTCTCATATACTTGGTAACCCTGATGAAGGCTATTCCAGCTGAAACGCGTTGGTTTTGACATTACACTGCCATTGTTTGTTCTCCAAGTGTTGCTGATTTTTGACTGGACTGCAACAGCGACTGACTGACTCACAGACCGACTGACTCACTGAGTGATGAAGTCACACCATTGGTCGGCCGAGTGTTGGAGTTTCCCCATTGGCCACAATTTCGCACATTGACACGGTCCAGCCATATACTAGGTTTTGACCTAATCTTGTTTAAAATTAGCGTAATTAGAGTTATATCTGCTGTAAGAACCTTGGTAGGCAGTGAGGTTGTGACAGACTGTATTGCTTCTTCCCATCACACCTCTGAGCAGCTGTTGTTATTCCGCCTGAGCCGGTTCCTGTGTTAACTGTCAGTTCCAAGCTAGTAAACTAAAATTTCACACGGGACTGCGGTTCCAGAAGAGTTTTTTAATGTTAACCAGCCGTTCAAATTACTTTTTCAGTATTCAAATTGTTTTTTGATAGCTTCTGATTGCTTAATGTGTTGCTTAACGTGTCAAGTAGCCTAGGGGTATTCTACTGGTAACGTCTAGCAAGTGATTATAAAGGTTTCAACCTCCATATTTAGAATGCAGTTTAACCATAAAGAACAGACGACAACATTACACATAAGACTAGCTAACGACTTAACAATCACATGAAGAGAGATGGTTAATGAAGTCTTTGGGTTAAAGTACATTACAGTGGTTGAGGTTTTATGCAGGTAGATAGACATTTATCCTTGTTATCAGGAAGAAAACCTTCACATCACTGGTCCATTTAAAAAGTAACGGCACTGTAAGGCTAATAAGCACATCACAACAACATAATCAGAATAACTAAAGCAACACTAGAACATGTTATGTACAGAGTAAATAGTAAAAACTAAGACTGAATAAAATGAATTCACTGCATAATAATCTAGTAATAATAATCATTCAGTTCAATGTACAGTCATGGTGGTCTCAGCTTACCTGGGCCAGTAGCTTCATTAGCTCTTCCTCCAGGCTGCTGGTGGTCTTCCTGAGCTTATTCAACTCTGCTTGGATGACCTCTGACCCCAGTGGAGGACAGTTCCCCTCCTGGGAACTCAACATAGACATCTGCGGGTCAAAACAACAGTGGTTTAAATACATTTCCTTAACTGCCCTTTGTTTCAAAAATCCATGCATGTTGTAGGAATTGTAGAGCATTGTAGGCGGGTTGTATAGCTCACAACAGATACACAAAACACAACCCTATCCTGTATTTACAATAGAATATTATGGAAGAACCAATGCCTAACTTTGCCATCACTTTCAGCCCAAGACCCATGTGAGAGTTTGGCTCTCACCTGAGGAACCAGCCTAATTAAAAGATATTAATTTTAAGATGTAGGGATGCACCAGCAATATACCCATGATCCATTTTGGGTCCATAGCAGAGCAGGAAACTAACTGTTTTGGTGTACAGGCCACATCAGCTGATGCATCAACCTCTTTTCACCAGCCAGCTAGATTGATACAGTATAATATAATAGGATGTCTAAATGATTGTTGTGTTACCTGTCAAAGTATCTGGTTGTGCACAGTGCAAGTATCACAAATGTACCAGCTGGTGGCTGGCAGCAAGCAATAACTTGGTCTGAAACTATATTTGAGGTGTTGTGGGCCTGACATCTGTGATGGGCAGTGTCCACTTGTCATAATTACGTCATAATTAGTGTTTTGGCGTGAGAAGTGAGAAACCAGGGCATGAAATGTTACTGAGGTTCTCCCATACAACACACCTTAGCATTGTACCAGCAGTTGTTTTGGGTCAGGTTATTGGTGACCAGAGCTGTGGAGTGCTCTCTGAGATTCTCCAGCTGCTGGTTCAGGTCCAGTGATTCAGCACACTGCATCCCCACGGCAACGCCCCCTGACACCTGGGCCAGGACACCCTTTACATCCTGGACAGCCAGACAAATGTAGGTCAAGGAACAGAACAGCAGACAGACAGACAGACAGACAGACAGACAGACCAACAAAGGGTCTATTGAGTGAGTTGAGTCAAGTCAAGACAAGTCAAGTTTAATTATAGAACGCATTTAACAAACAGGTTAATCACAACATGCTTTATAATAAAGAAGGGACGCAAAATCAAATTAAACCAAGGATAATACAAACAATAGTTAGAACAAGCACAACACGAACTGCAAGAAACGGGGCCAGTGCTTTAGCGTGAGAAAAGATGTAAACACCGTGTTGTATGAGTGAATGAGAGACTGCAGGTGACAGTTAAGCTACGTTGTACGTTGTTTTGACTAACACAAAACAACAGAACAACCTACATTGGAACAAAGGCTGTCAGACTTTATTTCAGGGCGTAGCGCCCATTGACCATGGGAAGGCACGTGTCTGCTCCAAAAACCAGGTGAACAAAGTAATAAAACAAACACACAAGTCATGAAGAAAGATATATCACATACATTAGATTATGTAGGATAAGTTATATCAACTGCCTGATCCTGGGCAGGCAAAGGGTTTCTGTTCACCCAAACCCTCAGACCTACTACCTTAACTGATTATCCCCTGCATGGTGCCCCTGTTTAAACAAGGGTTTTCGCAAGCTAGCATAGGCTAATATGACAACATTCACCTTTTTTTAGACTCACTATCTTAAAGAGTTTTATTTATCTGGGACTTAAAGATGCATTCGCGGCATAACATCGATTTTGAAACTATTTTTTCAGAATAATTATGGGACCCAGGGCATGTGATTAATTATATGTGTGACAATTTTTTTGGCTGGAGTTTTGACAATGCAACGGATAAATGCAGTGCCAACTCATTTTTAGAGGACACACCTGATGCAGCCTGGGGCCCTGGGTTCTGGCGCTAATGGGGATATTTAATTGGGAGCAAATTAAAAAGACGCTCGGTAAGTCTTTTTTTTTTTTAAAAAGACAGACTACCAATACCACTACATATACCATTATTACCACTACAAATTCATATTATAATTACTATAATCATACACTTTATTTATATAGTACAATACCTAAATGTGGTCTTGTAAAACAAAGTACTTCAAATTCAAAAAGGCATAAAAAATAAATAGCAATACAACGCTATATGCTTCTAGTGTAGGTACACGGCTTGGGTATGTAACGAATGTTTTACCTCTTGGTGTTGTCCAGACAGCTCCTTCAGTTCCTCTGTATGTGAGTTCACTAGACTGTGGAGGTCAGGGAGTCTGTGGACCCTCAGTTCCTTCTCTATGAGCCGGAGGTCCCTCAGGTCAGCCTGCAGGGACTCACAGTGCTCG
>OMKK01043663.1:2899-20711 GCA_900302305.1 Polymixia japonica | reverse complement strand
CACAAATTCTGATACGGAACTTTATCTTACTGGCCGAGTAAAGACGATAATAGCATTAAGGAGCTAAAGTACTTGACATATGTGGACACGCGCACGCACACACACACACACACACACACACACACGCACACACACACGCACACACACGCACACACACACACACACACACACGCACACACACGCACACGCACACACACACACACACACACACACGACAGTACAGATCGATACGGGTGGGCCCACTAGGGAAAGGATGGGCATCTTTACTGGCTAACACTATCTTTATTACCTAATACCTCGCCTACATTCTCTTCAATTCACTAATTGGGAATATACTGAACCCTGAAACCTCTTCTCCTTTATTATTCTAGTATACTGCTTCAGGAATATTTCTTCAGGAGATTTGCAGGTTTTCGGGAATAATGTATGGATGTGGTTGATGTTAGTCTACAAACCCTGCAGGGCTGCAGACTTGCACTTTAAGTATGGATGGTGGCTGCATTTTTCATACCCGGGCCGAAATCCACCAATGAGAACTGCTTTGGAAAAAAGTAAATGATCAGTTACAGTTACACAGTTGCAAAGTCTGCAGAAAACAGTTATAGACCTATTCCTGATATAGGCCAGAACTTGATGTTAGCCTGTGGTCATTACCAGAAGGCCTGTGTTGGACATTAATTAGAAATATGCAGAGCAGTAAATAATCAAATAAAGTTTATATAGAGTTCTGGACACTCTCAAAACCTATGATTGTGAAGGCCAGAAATCCTTTTCAACTGCAAATTATAAAATGACAACTCATTGGTCCAACAGTTGTAAAATAAAGTGATCTATTTTATGTCTTTAAGATGACTGGCCAAACTGAAAACTCACTGCAACCCTGCAGATCCTATTTTATCTAAAACAAACTTAATCAAATCGTCCTTTGAATTAAGTGGTGCTGAGTCATATTAATCAATCCACTGTGACCACATACATGCCCTGAGCCTATATTGACCTCTAAAGGTCTGGTCACAATCACAGACCTCTACACCAAGCAAAGAAAAGCATAACGTGTTGTTTTCGTCGCTGTATGTGAGCCTGACCATTTAAGACACATGACGAGCACAGGTTCATCCAAGAACTGTTGGTCCACCGTCCTAATGCTCACTTAGTGGGATTCAGATTGAAACATACGGAATGTGCGTAAAGCTCCGCTCTGCCCAGCGGGCGTCTCCAAGGATGAGAAGGCGCTCGGATGCATTTCGTTCCGGACCTCGTTCCTCAGTGAAATCACACATCATATCCTACAATATTCCTGTCTGATCACTATATTTTTTCCCGTCTGTGGATCGCGATCGTCTCTCACCTGCGACCCACTGTTGCCCACATCGTCGCGTCGGCGCTGCGGAATACGAGGACAACAGCTCAGAGCCGTGGAAACCAGCCAGTCAATCTGGGGGAGAGAAAAGGATCATAGATAGATAGATAGATGATAGATAGATAGAGAGATAGATGAGATAGATAGATAGATAGAAAGCGAGGTTGGAAACTGTCGAGAAGAGAGGGACCGAAAGAAGAGAAATCATCGACCTCACGCAGCAGCCATTGAAACATGAAGGTATGTGTGTGTGTGTGTGTGTGTGTGTGTGTGTTGGATGTTCAGGTAAAGATCTGAAACCGTCGTAATTATTACATTTGCCGAGATGCTGAAATCAATTAGTAGGAATGAGTGAATAGTTGAATGTGACAAGATTTCAGAGGCTGTTGAAATGATTCCAGAACAATAGCAGGCTGAATATTGTGAGATTTTATTGTATATTATAGGATCCAGTCGAAGTCGATGTCAATGGAATTTACATGATACTAGTCCGTGAAAAGGTGTCGAAATACAGTTTCTTACATAATCACACCGATAACACACATTTCCCCGGACATCATCTTCCAAGAAAGATTAAGGATCTATTCGTTATTCTTGGGTCCAGTCGTGTTGTCATTACCCTGAAGACAGGATGAAGACAGAATAAAGACAGAATAAAGACAGAATAAAGACAGGACAGGATGAAGACAGGATGAAGACAGGATGAAGATAGGATGGATGCAAGCCATTTTGTAATGCAGCATGTGCAGAATTAGGCCTATTCAGAATTTCAATTGCGCTCCAGAGAAGCAGGGAAGGTGCGACCGTAGTGTGCAGCTGCATAGATGAATAAGGCCATTCTGTTATTACTGAATTGTAGGAGATAATATGCAGGAGCCTACATGCCGAAGCGAGACTGCAGTTTTATTGGAATTCCAACGGTTGAGGTAGGTTATGACTTTTTATTTTTCATGTCCAGGTAGGCTATTCGAAAAATAAGAAACTATATATAACCGGTCGTCGTGTTAAACCTGAGGAATTATTTAAACTCGTACTCTTTATAATCCTGCACGCTGGTTTTGCGGGTGTATTGCGCCTCATCGTACCCAGATTCCCACGTCCTGAATCAATTGAGTGTTGTCATAGTTACAGTAGATGATGTTAGTCCTGCTGCACCTGTGTCGCTTCGTGTTCATCAGACACCGGGTCTAACTGGGCCTTGTCCCTCAGCCCGGAGCATCAGGGTTTTATCAAAAACAACAGCAACATTTATACCTCAACAGTGATTCAGCTATAGAGAATAAAGGCATTGATAGAATCGTGCGATTACAATGATGTGATTGGTTTGTAGCAATTGGTCAGCAGCTTGCAGCTAATTTGTCTTTTCACGACTGAGTGCTTTCTCTCAGGCCTGATTGAGTAATCAATATCTACATGATCGCAGGCCGATCTTGACACGAGCAAAGGACTAAGTTCAGGAAAGAGAGAAATACAGGAGTGAAACAGGTTACAAGGTATACGTTTCAGTCATGCAGTGGACCCACCTGCCAAGAAAACACACTAATGCACACTGGTGACACAGGATGAAGGCCACAGGCAAGAGATTCACTCTTCAGATGAGTCCAGATGCAGCTCTATGTCAAAAATATAGGCCATAAACTGTGTGTACTGATGCTCTTCTGCTGTGTTGTGGTGGAGCTGTAAGACCACAGTTGTCCACCTGTGAGGTGAGAAGGTCAAGGCACCAGACCACCTGCTGGCGTGTTCCAGGTCTCACCACAATACAACCATCATGTTACTTTACACTGGAAATTGATTTAGCGTACATTTATCAACACATTCAGTATTGGAAGTGTTATGCTTTTGCGAGATAAAATGCAAAGAAAAAGCTCAGTGTAATTCCATCGTTGGAAGACAATTGTGATGGATACTTTATGGTCAAGTGCCAAAATATTTTGCTTGACAGGGAAGGCAGAGATTGATTCATTGATCATTGATTTGTATCATTGTATCTGCAGGTCTGCAGGTTTAGTCCTACATCCTCATTGGTTGTTTGAGAGAAGGTTGGGCAGGCGGTGAGGAATATCTTCCCAAATACAGCCGACGTCTGTTCAAATGACCTACAAACCCTCCAGATAGAGATCCGTAGTGATGAGGTTGTTTTTTGGAGACCAACCCGGAAGTGATCTCCTCCACAGTTCCTTCACCAGAACCTGGAACACTTTAGGATTAATGCAGAAAATAAGATCTGTGGCAAACAAGGACGTCTGATATTCACACGTTTTGTTCAACAAGATAATCTTCACAAATTAACACAACTTTTAAGATTTTTGAAGCATGAATGCAATCAATATAACCTTTTTGAAGCACATAAAAGCTTAAAAATTCACGAGATACAGGATAATACCGATGTATTTGATGTCGTAGAACAAAACATTTAATCTCTGTTAATCTTGTGTTAACCACAGACCTTATTTCATGGATCGAACCAAAACCCATCGAGAGAAATCCAGTAGAGTTTTGTTGAAGGAACTCATGGTAACACACTTCCTGGTTTTCGAGCTCAGTACTGGGGCGCTCTATATGATCATTCTGGAGGTCAAGGGTCACAGACATGGCCGCTATAGGCTCAAATCACCACGGCAACGGTTTACAGAACCAGAGGTATCATCTTTGAGCCCAGTATGCCGTGGTTTATAGGTATAAAACAAACACCTACATAGAGATCAGTGGTCTGACCAAGTCCTCCATGAGTCTGTTTTTTGAATATCTGCTCATTTAACTGACACATCATGAGTCTGGATCATAGACTGCTAAGGAGATGGCTCTCGATGTAATCTGAGAGAGACCCATCAACACGTTTCTGACAGTAGTAATAGAATAGATAATCACCCAGCTGGGTAACGAGGACATCTTCAAGGCAGGACCACAATGTAGGAACATCATAATGAGGCAAAGGGCCACATAACCTGTAGACTAGCTTTAGCATTTTTGACTCTATATTTTTCAAGTTACTTTACAGTAATAAAGATTGACACAGTGTTACCTAGTATGTGCGTGTGTGTGTGTGTGTGTGTGTGCGCGTGTGTGTGTAGAGAGGGAGAGTTTGTGGGATGTGCGGTGCAGAGCGTTTTAAAAAGTCTATATTTAGCATGCACTCCCTCGTGGGGTTTCTTAATGGCTGCTTTAAGACTTGTCAGAGCTATGTTTTAATAAAGAGTGATGTTGACCCAATCCTCAGCCCTCCTACATATTAAGATTCATGGTGCATTTGTTACCTTTGTTGTCAGTGAGAGGGAAGGTTGAAGTCAAGCGAGCGCTTTTTTTTTTTTCTTTTTTTGCACATTTCCTGGAACGTACATTTTGATTCGAGCAACTTACTGACATTCTTGTCATTTGAAAGCGGGTTAACTTAAATCCTTGTCTTTAGTTTTCTTGAGTATTTTCAACACCCAGTCTTTGGTTGTGTAGCTTTAGGCTCGTCCTGGGGAGAATACAGTTGATTTTAAACCTTTACTTAAACATTTTAACTCCAACGCTAGATGGATGTGTTGCTGATCGGTTTGGTAGAATGAGCGTTCACACATGCGTAGCTACAGTATTATGGAACAGGGAACTGGACAATGGAGAACAAGATGGTGAGTGAGCTGGTTACCACAGCAACCGGGTTTCTAGGAGAGGATGCATCAACGCTGCATAGGAGAGGGGATGCTGAGGGCGGCCATTAAACCTGTTAAACACCACGTTTATTACGGAATAAAACTGTTAGAGAAACCAAAATTTCCCTCACGAAGGAAATAATGCAACAGCCTTCAGTGAACGTTAACATGGTGGACTTAAAGTAACTGAGTGAGATGAGAAAAATCCCCGTATTTGTTTTGAACAGGCAGGGCTGGAAGCGTCTTATAGGATGAGACCAAGCTGTCTGAGAACACAATGAACACATTATCTGTTGTCTAATCATTACTGGGGAAACAGCTCCAGCACTTCTAAATTTAGTGAGTCTGCTGATGCTGGCAGCCATTTCTGTGTTACTCTTCCTCTCAACCAAAGACACATTCCCATTTCCAGAAGCTTATACACAGCTGGCATCAGTGAAGTCCAAACAAATTAACATTTTTGCACCACTTTTTTTGTTGTTTATAAAATACTAATCATCTCTTACATCTTGGCTGAATCTTCTAATTAGGGATTAACAATCTCCATTGATTGTGTTGTCCATATAAATATGTGCAATATGCGGATGAGCTGCAAATGTTCAGGAATTAAACGTCTTTTATACTGAATAATACATGCAACTGTTGGTAGCTTACTACTGATCTGTCTGCCTTTTGATACAGTACATAAACCTTCAGACTAGATGATTCTTATCAGTACTTGTATGTAAAGAGGTTGTCAGGTCTTACTGGTGTGTCACACTGGCATCGTGTCCATTGATTAGCTCTTTGTAAATGGATTTGTGTGAATGTTCTGGATCTTTCTCATGTTCGGTATGAGCCTCCGGGGTGAAATACACCCTGCTGACATCCTGAAGGTGCTGCTGCGACCCAACTTCAGCTTTTACGAATTTTGTGGCCATTTCAAACCATGACCCAGATGTTAACTTCAACCTGTACAGAAAATGGCAGCTGACTCACCGTGATTTCAGACTGACTGAACTGGTTTCAACAGAAAGTCCAATACTTCATGCAATCTGCCACATATAGTTTCATATGACAATGTTATCTTATGGTTTAGATTCAGTACATGTACTTGGATGTAAATATACATGTCTAATAGGCTAATACTTTGAAAATATTGCATTGTACACTAATATAACCCCTTCTGTGCCTCTCTCTCTCTCTCTCCTACAGTGAGGAACATCACCCTCCACAGACACCAGATCCAAGAGCAAATCCTCCACAACATTTGTTCTCTATTCTAGTAATTGTCATGGGAACTAAAAATACATAAGCTCCCTAAAATGACATGCTGAAATATACAAGGTGTTTGACAACCAAACAAACATGAGCAAAGTAAAATGAGAATCCATTAATGATAAATAGAGACAGCGTTAAATATAACATTAACACACTTTCACTCAATTTTTAAAGTGACTGCTTGAAAGAAAACAAGAGAATGGGACCATAAAATATGAACACCAAAATAAGCACTTAATTTTTCTTGGTTTGGACGTGACTGATCAACATCATAGAAATAGGGGCGGGTCATGACTCAGTTGCCATGCGTGTTGTCATGGTGACCAGCCCCTGTACCCCCTCCCCCCTCCTCTGGTTGGTCCAGCTCTTGTTGTGGTTTCACAACCATGGACCTCAGCTGACAGAGGCAGCACCCCCGTGCCCCACCCCCTGCACCTGCTCCAATCAGGCGAGTCGTGTCATCTGCACCAGGAAGAGTTTAGAGCAAATACCAGACAGTATTTCAGAGAACACAAGATACCTCAATCTACAAGAGAACTCCATTCAGGTAAATATGGCTTCATCCACAGGCAGTGTATACAGTCACAGTAAATGCAATATTTTAATACCATTGTTGATGTGGCTGCAACATACATGTATTTGTCACCCATACCAGGTGATCAAGTCTGACACGTTTAAGCACCTGCGGCATCTGGAAATCCTCCAGCTCTCCAAGAACCACATCCGGCAGATTGAGGTGGGAGCGTTCAATGGCCTTCCCAACCTCAACACGTTGGAGCTGTTTGATAACCGTCTCACAGTGGTGCCGTCACAGGCCTTCGAGTACCTCAGCAAGCTGCGGGAACTATGGCTACGAAACAACCCCATCGAGACCCTGCCGGCCTTCGCCTTTCACCGCGTTCCCTCCCTGCGTCGTCTTGATCTAGGGGAACTCAGGAAGCTGGATTTCATCTCCGAGGCTGCCTTCGAGGGTCTGGTCAACTTGCGTTTCTTGAACCTGGGCATGTGCGGCCTGAAGGACATCCCCAACCTCACCCCCTTGGTGCGACTAGAGGAGCTGGAGCTGTCAGGGAACCAGCTGGGGATAGTCCGGCCCGGATCGTTCCAGGGCCTAGTGTCACTTCGCAAGCTGTGGTTAATGCACTCTAGGGTGTCAGTCATTGAACGCAATGCCTTTGACGATCTCAAAAACCTGGAGGAACTTAACCTCTCCCACAACTCCCTTCACTCCCTGCCCCATGACCTCTTTACGCCTTTGCACCAGTTGGAGAGGGTGCACCTCAACCACAACCCTTGGGTGTGCAACTGCGATGTCCTGTGGCTCAGCTGGTGGCTGAAAGAAACCGTGCCCAGCAACACCACATGCTGTGCTCGCTGTCATGCACCCCCAGGTCTGAAGGGCAGGTACATTGGGGAGCTAGACCAGAGCCACTTCATCTGCTACGCCCCTGTGATTGTGGAACCACCCACCGACCTCAACGTCACCGAGGGAATGGCTGCGGAGCTGAAATGTCGCACGGGAACCTCGATGACCTCGGTGAACTGGCTCACACCGAACGGCACCCTGATGACCCATGGATCTTACCGAGTTCGGATCTCAGTGCTTCATGACGGAACGCTGAATTTCACCAACGTGACCGTGCAAGACACTGGCCAATATACTTGCATGGTGACCAACTCTGCTGGAAATACCACGGCAACAGCTGTGCTCAACGTGTCCGCTTCAGACCCCAGCAACAGCTACAGTTATTTCACCACCGTCACCGTGGAAACAGTGGAGACAGTGCAAGAGGAGAATTCAGCGAGACAGTATATTAACGAGACCTTCATAGATTTTCCGGGTCCTACTGTTCAAGGAGGGGTATTAGAAGGCCGGCCTGGTGTGACCATATCCCCCTCCCTCTCCTCTCTATCATCCCTGTCCCCGCGAGCCAACAGAGCCACTGAAAAGGCAGTGACTGTGTCCATAATGGACGTAACTAACATTCCGGGCATAGAAGACGTAATGAAAACCACCAAGATTATCATTGGTTGCTTTGTGGCCATTACCTTCATGGCCGCCGTGATGCTGGTGGTGTTCTATAAGCTTAGGAAGCAGCACCAATTACACAAGCACCACGGCCCCGCCCGGGCCATCGAGATCATCAACGTGGAAGACGAGATCGGAGCTGGGACCGGAAGTGGCATCTCGGGTGGATCTACCATGCATTCTGGCGGCGGAGGAGACGGAACCCTGAGGATACATCACCCGGAAATAGTCAACCTTCCTAATGTTGGACGATCAGATACGCTCAACCATTACTACAAGACCCACCATTTCAACAACAACGTCATGGGTCTGAGCATCGGTACAGAGGGGATGGGACCTGGAGGTATCCTCAGCAGCAAGAACAACCAGCAAGGCCAGGACATCCCCATCTCCTGCACTTCAGTCCCGATCTCCACGTCCAATTTGCTAACCACATCTGGCAACGGCACCAACTCCAACCCCAGCTCCATGTCCCCACCTCTGCCGATGTCGCTCCCCATGCCTACTATGGGATTACATGGATCGATCAAGGGTTTCATGGGTCAGAACCAGAACCCCCAAATGGAGCCTCTTCTCTTCAAGGGGAGCTCAAAGGAAAATGTCCAAGAGACTCAGATCTAAAAACAAAGCGAGAGTGTAGAGAGAGAGAGAGAAAAAGAGCAAGAGTCAAAGACAGAGAGGGGATTGATGCTGGGTTTACACGTGGAATGATTAGACACTGGAGTGCATTGACATTACACCAGGAGAGAGGATAGACTGACACGGCAATACACAAACACATAGACTGGTCAGTGACAGTGTACTGAGCCAAGGATTACCACAATGGGCCGCTTGTGTTTGTACTAACGATCATGGCCGTGGAGTTATAGGAGTGGACATCACTACAATGTAAATCTGTGCCAAAGCAAATGTTTCTTGTGGTTTCTACAAGTTGTATTCTCATAGGGAAAAAAAAAAATAGCCTTTCCAAGTACTGTAGCTCAATCCCCATGTTGTTGCCGGCCAGCCGAGATGAAAGACACGCACAGCACTTACCACACTGAACACGGGAGACATTACAGGACTACATTCAAGAGACAGTTCTCTTCCACAGAAAACACAAGACACAATCTCTCTCAAGTGACTCAATAGACTCCCTGAAGGTGACTATTATGTAGGCAGAAATAGAAGGACAGAAAGGTACAGTGCAGTACAAACTACTGTGAAAAAACCACAAATTATATAAATATATTTTCATTTGAATATGTAACATTACAGACTCCAATGCAGAGATATTTTGGGGTGGATGTATAAGCTGGTATAGTTTGTTTCTCTGTGAATAATCAGGGGCGGTAATTGTGAAGGTAGGTTATATGATACATGTTTTGAGTTTGGCTACTTCTCAGAAACATAAGGGCTCAATTGCAACACTCATTGTGAATCTTTGAATTGGCTTTTGTGACATAAACTCCATTTAGGTTGTAGAACGGTAAATGCAAATCTCTGTTTGATAAACTTTCGTCTCTTGCTTCAGCAGTTAGTCACCACAAACTTTTGTGTTCTGAGAGTATATTATGTATTTTGTAAAAGCCAGCGTCTTGGTTTTTGAACTGACAGCTCTGATACTTAGTAACAGCCAGCATCAGATAACGGTGAAGTGATGTTCCACAAACAAACACAGTGAGGTCATCCACTGCTAAGACCTGTATGGGCAAAAGTAACATGTTGACGATGTGTAATTTGAATCAGATCCGTAGCCAGATATTTGCTTTTAGTGAGGAATTTGATATGACCTCCTTGCTCATGGTTACCTTGGTCATGCCATAAAATGCTGTCATAAGGACGACTAGACGTCTATCTATTTCAACAGCAGCATTTAAGAAGGGATTTGACATCCATCTTTGATTGACTGGAATGAATGGAAATGTACAGTATAATAACAATAGTAATGTTCGGTTGTATGACAATTGTAAGATCCACATTTTTACAGTGTAACTTTCATATGTTAAATGCCATTTACGCTTCTTGCGTTTCAACTATGTATTCCTTTATTTTTGTTAGTTTGATATAATGTGTACAGTTGTCTAGCCATGTATCATTACGTGTGAAATAAATCAATCATATATTGGGTCGTGGCGGGTCAGTATGACGTCCAAATGAGATCTGCTCGCGGAGAGTCAGACGTTACGCGGGTTTCGGAGCTCAGGCTGCGTTGAATGTATGTGGTTTGTGGTGGAGACATTAGTCATCGTGGTAATGATAGGTGCAAGACATCTATTAACATGTTCTGACAGGCTCATTCTCCTATAGAAGTCTACTGGCTGGCTTAAGTGGCCTTGCAAAATTAGTGTTTTTTGCGAGAAAAAGATGACCTTAATCTTAATGAAGGAACATTTCATCCAAAACATTACTCTACAGCAGGGGTAGGCAACCATGTGCCATGGAGGCCAAGAGGCTGCAGGTTTTCATTCCAACTGAAGACTACACCAGGTGATTTCACTGATTGGCTCACCTGTGACAAGAGAGGAGGGGCTAATCAGTGAAATCACCTGGTGTAGTGTTTGGTTGGAATGAAAACCTGCAGCCTCTTGGGCCTCCATGACACATGGTTGCCTACCCCTGCTCTACAGTATTCTTGTCCCATGAATCCCAGTCGTATTCGTATTATGGGTTCAAAAACATTTAAAAAATAAATAATAGCCACGATAGTTTTGAGGATAGAGATGTACTGAAAGTCAAGTGAACTACAGTGTGGATGAAAGAGGGGAACCTAAACTGTTTGTTGTAATTGAGCGCAAACAGAACCTGCGGCCATGTTGTAGCTGAACGGAGCTGGAGTCATCAACACTGCCTTCCCCCTTCAGACCCGCGTACGTCCAGGAGATGCTTTATGTTTGTGATGATGCTGTTTCTTATCAGCTTTCAGTCGGTGGAGAGGAAGGATTCACGTTGTGGAACAGTAATAATAATGACGACTGTATGAATAATGATACCAGAACCGTTTTAAATCTCATTTGTCTTTCGTCTAGTTGTCCACGGTCATAGAGTTTACACATATTGATGTAACTACAAACAAAGGAACATCTTCAACATTAGCGTACGCTGTGGTTATATTCTGTTATATAGACGACTACTGTTGTCGACAAAACTATATGGTCCCTTTGTTTGATGCCTGGATACCTGTTGAAGTATCATTGAGACGGATACTGAACCCCTGCCTGCTCAGGGAGCCCTGAGTAACTAGCTGAACCTGCGCCCCAACCAGAGGGCGAAAAGATCATTTCCCATTTGGGTGATTAATAAAGTCTATCAAATCAAAAACACGTAAGGCCATAGATCATCACTGATGCTTCAGATAGCTCTCAGGTTAGAGGATCCTGAACACGGTCTCAGTGCTGCTGGTGCTGAATCTCTGTTGAACTGTGTACCGTTGTGAAGGCGGGTTGTGACCCAGCAGAGAGCTCTAGCGGGCCGGGTTCGGTGTAACCCCACCGAGATCCTACTGGAACGTAAATGAAGGCTAAAGACAGCATACGGCTGCTCTCTTGACGTGCTACATTTGGTAACTGCGGCGTTGGATTTCAAAGAGCATATGAGATTCCTCCTAGTGAGCCCATACATGAGAGTAAATTGCTGCATGTTAATCATATAAAAATTCTTTTTGTTGCAGCTTAACGCGATCGACGCCTCAACCCAGGTGCCATTTTATGGTTTGTCAGAGGAAAACCTCCTAAATGAAAATGGATTATTGTATCTGAGACATTAAGTTGCAAGACAAGAAAAAGGAGTGCGTTTAATTTAAATGATGAGCTGACCTTTTGGTACTTTAAAGGTAAGCTGTTCTGTTTGATAAAGGAATAGACACGGACATGGAACTGTGTTGGAGGCTTGTTAAAAGGAATGACAGGACAGTGCTAAACTCTAGAAAACAATATAGACTCCTTTAATATAAAGTCATAAAAAAATGTAATTTTGTGTTTATTTCCAAATCGTTTGTTGTATCTCAGTATGTGATATTATCAGTTTGGGTTGTCGTGTCATAAAATATCATTTTTTCAACACGTTAATCCAGGAACACAATATTGCAGATGTCAAAATTTGGACGAGTATTCAGTCCATCAACACATGCTGTATATTCACCTCAGTGACTGTCACAAAATGACTGAGAGGTATATTATAAACTACACTGTTTCCTACTTCTGTATTTTAATATGTGGCCATCTGTAAGGCCTTGTTCTCCCATCAGAAACATTCACATACTTCTGTTCTTTGTTGTGTTTTCATCCCGCGGAGTTGCAGGCTCCAACCATGTGCCACGGAGGCCCAAGAGCACGCGGGTTTCCATTTCAGCTAAACACTACAGCAGCTGATCTGACTAATGAGCACACCTCGACCAGAGAGGAGGGAACTAATTAGTGATATCAGCTGTGTGGTGTTTGGTTGGAATGAAAGCCTGCAGAGTGCTGGACCTGGGGCCTCCTGGCTGCACAGCTCCACTGCTAACTGAGAGACAGTTCACAGGTTCAACATGCTGATGTTTCAAATAGGTTATGAGTGACATTTTATGAAAGAAAATGACAAAAGAAAAATCAGAACAAGAACTGTGTTAAAGCTGCTATGTGTGAAATTTCTATATTATTTTATGTTAAATGTGAAGGTTTAGTGAAATATGATCAAATATGATCTTCACAATAAATGACCGCTGTCACACCAAAACTGTGCCGGGGGTGAAAATTGTACCCCTACGTCATTAACGTCTGTTGGGCGTTCGAAACCATCAGATTTTAGCGTCTGTCGTCACGGCAACCACACGTGTGGTTCGGAATACGATTTTAAAAGATGACGTGATGGTTTCAAACTTTTTTTTTTCGTGATGGTTTGAAGCATTTTCTTCTGTCAGTTGGTGTTATCGTGACGTTCTGGCAGATAAGATTGTAACGTTACTCTCCCCCAGCATCACCACGGTAACGCTAACGTTCTCTATTTCATCCGTTATCATTACTAACATTATATTCAAGTCAAATGAGAACACTATTACAGCGCTATTATTTCTCACAACTATAGCTAAATGTTCTGGGAAGGATGTGGATTTAAAAATAAACTTAAACAATCGCTTTCTACCAAGAAAATGAATTAGAAAAAAAGGCTCAATTATCAAGAAAATTAACTGTCAAACCATCATTAAAAACATCACGTCATCTTTTAGAATCATTCTGAACGCATTTCTAGAACTTGATCCCAGGCACGCAAAATCACTACGCCCATTGACAAGACAAGAAATAGGTCCAGACTCTAAGTGCTTCTAAAACAACAACGTCTAGTTTTTACACTTTTATTTCTGCGTGTGTTAAATATACAAGACACAACATGTAATTAAGACAACTTTGGGGTTGTTGGAAGGTGCAGTTCTTCACTTTCGATGGAGCAGGGCTACATTACCCACCTGCATCCAGTATTTATGCTAAGCTAGGTTAGCATGTACCTGGAGCTATCTTATCTTTGTACTGGACTAACAGAGATGAAATTAATATTAATCAGCTAATAAGTGTATTTCCCAAAATGTTGGCGTGTTGCTATGATGAGACGGTGCAGGCAAGGTCAGTCCTGTATCACCAGTCTGAAAGGGTTGATCTCACTGATTATTTTGAATGTCAATTTTGAATGTCAAATTATTCCTAATTTTATTCCATTTTTAATTTACTTGTGTCTCTTGTGTAGACTATCACTGATGTCCACCGTCTGACTCGCACGCCAAAACTATATATATATATATATATATATATATATTCCAGAAGGATTCATGTACTAGCAAACACATCAACCACAAAACCATGACAGTGTATTTGAATCATTTGTTTAGGTAAAGCGTTATATTCTCTAAAGTAGAGCGATTGTACATTAAGAGTCTTAGGGGACACGATATAGCCTTATTTCCTTGAGTGTGATTGTACTTGGCTGTCCTCTTCAGTCTCCTGAGACTTCAGCGGTCCCTGTGCGACTACCAGGGCATAAAGTTAAAGGAACTGCATAATGTAATAGTAATACACAAGACAGCTATAGTACAGTCATATCTGGAGCTGCCAAGCGCTGTTTTTCTGTGGTGCGTACCCTGTAGCGAAGGAAAGACATGAAAGCAAAGGCACTAAAACACCTTGAGGTGACTCTAGTTTTCGAGCAAATTATTGACATTTGTGTGCTGCAGTTTTGCAGTGCCGTTCCTCAGCGTCGGTTAATGGACGGCAAAACATGAGGCGATTGTTCGGAAGAGACTTGGATGCATCCCGCTCAGTCTACGCCTTTTAAGTTAAAGGAATGCGTAGGTTTAGACAAAATCAAACGGATAGGCTCTTAAAGGCGGGCGTGTAAGTGAGCGTAGACCGTGTATGCAGTGGAAAATAACGCATTTAACACGCATATGCACCGGAGATGAAAGTGAAATGCTTGAATGCAGATGTATTTAGAGATCACCTTGTGATCTGAGCAGGAACATATGTGATGGAGGAAGGTGATGATGGAGGAACATCCATACTGAACGGAGATGTGTTTCACAACGTAGTTCAGCATAATTTACTGTAAATTTGAAAACGGTGTGTTGAAAGGATAAGACGAACCCCCCCCCCCGTTCTCCCCGACTGCTTCGCTAGCCTGGTTATGGTGCAGCTCCCTGTTCCTCCTCCTTCTCCCCACGCTATCTTCTCCTTTCAAATTCAATCACCTCCCAGCCGAGCGTTTCCCCCGGGGAATCCCTCCGCTCCCTCGGCCCACAGACAGACTGCATAGTCTGTGGGGAAACTGACACAACATGAACTCCTCCGAGGAGCGGCGGTGTCGGAGTCTGTAGGCTGCATCTCTGCTGATCCAGGCTCCCTGAAAATATTGGGCTCTTTTTATGTGTCTTTGCTTCTCTGTTCAGAAGCTGAGGAGTTGAAATACCTACTGAGGTTACACAGCGTGTGTTTGCTGTGTGAGTAGTGGTAGTAATGAAAGCCTAAGTATAGATACTGTGGCCTATTTAGGCTTGTTTATGTGAAGACCGACTTCTCCAAATCCCGATCAGCCTGAGCTTGGAGTCGGTTTCTTAAGCGCTGTGGAAAACAACCGGAAAACGGCGACAGCGACCCAAGGGGACTTCGTTTGCGTAAGAAGGATAAAAGAGATCAAAAGGCTTTTTGATTTAAAGTTTGCTCTTTGTTTAAGAATTCTGTTTTTGAGTGTTATTACTCGAAAACTGTGTTGGGGAATTATTGGCTTACTGTTGCTGTTCTCGGAGGACTTCCTCAGACTGTACTGAACATACTTTGTTTTTATTTCAGTCTATATTTAGTGCCTCCAGCTTTACCAAGTATTGTTATGAAACGTACATTAGATAACCTGACACAAAAAATGTCCGTCTTTTCAATTTATTTTTCCGAAAACAAATGGAATCGTCAATTTGATGACAATGTCACCTGTTTCCAAAAACATTTGTTTTAGGATTTTATTTAAATCAATCATCATCTTAATACCGTGGAGTCGTCTGCCTCATTCTGTTGTAGTTCAAGATATTGTTTCCTGTTTCTAGCCAGAATACCTGAAACGGTCAAATTCTTTCAAAAAACGAATTCAATAATTTCACCCCTTTGGGAACTTCTTTCTCAACATATTTTAAGGAGAATATGGTTTTACGAATATGGTCTTCTTCCTCACCTGAGCTGCGGATATTTCAATCAATAATCTAGAAGGGATTCTAGGAATGGATGCACGCAGTTAAGGAAGCTATTTTGGTTGTCGTTCAGTAGACATAACTCTTGACCCATATAACCATCCTGCTCCTTCCTAAGCACAGCTCCGGGGAGCACATATCACCTCAGGCAGTTCCTCACCTCCTCTGAAGTCTCTCTCCTGGGACACAATGCTCACCCCAACCAACAAGGCATGTCACCTGGAAAACATCCATGTGGCTCAACTTCCCCTAAATATTGCAAAAGTGTTTGTGTTTTGTGTGTGTGTGTGTGTGTGTGTGTGTGTCTGTCAATGTCTGTGTGGTTTTTGATGCATTGCAGACGTTGGTTCTGCATTGTGGTGTTTAAACAGCAGCTAGCAGGTTCATCATGGGAGAACCTGAATCTAGTCAACTAAGAAGCAGCTGTTTTTTATGATCAACATTCTGATCATTTGTCAAGATGCTTACATACAACATTGCTCTGCAAATACATTAGAAACATTTCTGTTGGTGTTCAGTGAAATGCAGGAAAACCTGGAATTTTAGTTGAAAGGAGTCAAATTAGCATCTGGTTATAATACAGACTCTTAATTTGCAGCAACAATAATATAATAGTAACCCCACAACTAAAATAGCTCACACATGGGTTCATCCATAATGCATCCTAACCATGTTAGATGTTACCAATACAGAACCTTTACAAGCAGCTGGTCCATAAATATGTAACTAAGGCCTCTAGTTATGAGATGGAGCCTGAGGTTAAGAATGGAACTCTTCCCCTTTGAAATGCTGCCTTCATATCATCCAACCCAGGAGGGCTTACACTGGGATAAGGCATGTCATCCTATCAAATTATAAATAGTATTCTATGCATCAACATACATGTGGCAGGCGGGGAGAGGACTGAGGGTGGTTGGAGGGCAGAGAGAGTCAGGATTGGTCCAGCCGCTCAACGAGGCACACCTGAGCCTAACGAACTCAACCAGGTAAAGAGACGGTTGTGATACAGCCTCCGTTCAGACTGCAGGTAGATGTGACCCAAATCTGACGTTTTGCTCACATGTGACACAGATCTGATGTTGTTCTTGCAGTGTGAACACACAAAAAAAAAACCACATGGAATCTGATCTTTTCAAATCAGATTTGGGTCACGTTCATATGCGGTCCTATCGGATACATATCTGATCTCTCAAGCTCAAGGGAGTGAGTCCTGTGGGTTTTACGTCACTCTTCATGTTACAGATCACTGTCGTCATCTCTAGTCTGGGAAACGGTACACAAATCAAATAAACTTTATTTATATAGCAACAAAACACAAAACAGGTTTGATCCAAAGTACTTTACAAAAGCAGCAGAGGAAGAAATTATGCGTGACTGGGAAAAGATGGAGGATGACAATGAAGAGACTCAGTGGTCCTCACGTCTCTCTGAAGGGACTCAGTGGTTCCTCACGTCTCTCTGAAGGGACTCAGTGGTCCTCACGTCTCTCTGAAGGGACTCAGTGGTCCTCACGTCTCTCTGAAGGGACTCAGTGGTCCTCACGTCTCTCTGAAGGGACTCAGTGGTCCTCACGTCTCTCTGAAGGGACTCAGTGGTTCTCTCACGTCTCTCTGAAGGGACTCAGTGGTCCTCACGTCTCTCTGAAGGGACTCAGTGGTCCTCACGTCTCTCTGAAGGGACTCAGAGGTTCTCTCACGTCTCTCTGAAGGGACTCAGTGGTCCTCATGTCTCTCAGAAGGGAGTCAGAGGTTCTCTCACGTCTCTCTGAAGGGACTCAGTGGTCCTCATGTCTCTCAGAAGGGAGTCAGAGGTTCTCTCACGTCTCTCTGAAGGGACTCAGTGGT
>OMKK01043657.1:18598-32125 GCA_900302305.1 Polymixia japonica | reverse complement strand
CACTTGTAAAGAGTCAACCTCAGCCGTGTCAGATACGTCCGGTATGCAACGCGCGTTGACACAAGTAGCCTCCACTATCCCGGGCAGTAATCTGGGCTCTAAAGCCTGGTGGTGTGGCTGGAGATAAAGCAGGCAGGCAGACGGACAGGCAGGCAGGAATTCAACCTTGATCCATAATATCAGATGCACCATGCCGAGCAATCAAAGTGTAAAACTGGACGGCCTGTCAAGTAAGGCTGTCAAAGAGACAGAACCCACTTTCTCAGCTTCATTATCTTGTCAGTGTCTCCCATTTCTGGTCATGAACACATTCACGATAGATTAATACTTGACAGATTGCATATAACCTAGCCATGCATGTAATTATTAGCATCACTTTAGAAAGATATTGGGTTAACACAGAAATGTGAGACTTGACAATGCAATTTCTTACGCTGACCACCCAGTATGACCTCCGATGCCCTTTATAAAGGTACTTTATCTGTAGTTTTATGCTTTTAACAGATAATAATAACATTTCTGGTGAGTATAATGGCCATGGGAGAATGAAGAAATCGCGGTTCAGATCAGTTTCCTAGAAGCCTTGTATTCACTGTGCAATTTCGTCTGCCACTGGGCTGGATTTCCAGGGAAATGTGACGTCTCTACGGCATATAAAAGTATGGCGGTTTTACTTTACTTCCTCTGTGAACATGTTGGCATTTCAACAGACACCACAGGACGACGGACAGCAGCAGTCCAACCGCACTCAGTCATGAATGTAAACAATCGCACGTCAGTTTGGCTTCGCTACTACTAGCAAACTCCAGAGGTTGCTATAAACTACATATAGTACCTTTAAACAAGATTTCTCTTTGATATTTTCCACCAAGTTCTTCGTGCTGTTGTTTCAAACAATGCTAATTTGACAGAAATTACAGAAAGTAGCCATTGTCGGTGCCCTGTTTAGTTTCTTTCAACAAGGGAAAAAAGATGATAATTAGCTTTCACTCTCCAAATCCCAACTATATTTCACAGGCGTTGTCATCTATTATACATGTTGTATATTAAACACTGGAGCTTCCCTCCCCTCATTTGCATTGCCTGTGAGACTGTCCCGCCCGGAATAGCCTTTCATAATGGCAACTGCTTAGTTAAATGATGTTTGTTGAGTTTACTTATAGTAACTGAAGTGTTATATAACAATCGCAGTGTCTTAATTTTCAGACATGCAGGACCACACAGGAAGAGAGGAATGATGTCTGGCTTAATGTATGATGTGGTTTGTATTATGAAGACTAAGAGGCATGGACCTGCATCGCATTTGGTTTATTTAACAGTCATCTGCCTCTCTAATAGGGCTTGACAGATCAATAACAGCATCATATGTATACTATTAGAGCAGCCATAACATACACTGCTGACATTGTGGGTTGTTTATAACCGATTATACATATCACTTCCATCTGTCTCTTTGTATGTCCAGTAAAGTAGATGTGCTTTATTTAAAATTAAAATAAAAACAAATGAAAAAAAGATTGATAGTAATTCAAGCGTTGTACAGCCGAAAACAGCATTTGCGGAGATTACTGAAGTAAACAGCTTTACTGTGGTGATTTGGAAAAGTTCATTGTAGTAGGAATTTGTTGGTGATAAGTGTCAGCTATGCAATAAGCTCCTCTCCATCCTCTTGCTTGCAAGACCACGTTCCCTTGGGCTGTGATTGACAGCACAGTACAAACTCTCAGGGGGGACAAAGCTGCAAGACATTAGTGCACACAAACCAGTCTCTCCACTGCTAAGACAGTGCTAATTGGTGTTTCATATATGCCGGAGCCATACCGGTGCGGCTGACAGAACATCTCATAAAACCTGCGCCTAAAGCCAATCAAAACTAAGTCCTTCCAGCTAAAGCATTCATTTAGAGACTTGTCACAGATGAAGGCTATTTTGGTTTGTCGATGTAGGAGTACATCAAGGAATTAGCCGCAGGAAACTTGCTGTCAACTTATATTCTGTTAATTGGTGAATTTTGATGTAATGTGGCCTCTGGACAAAATCCATTGAAAAGGCCAATATCTTTTTGCCTATAAGAATACCCTTATTTGTGCTAGTTTTATAACGCAAATAGGCTTGATGTTGAGAACATGTGCATCTGATACTATCCAGCACACTGACGCATGTAAACATGTTATCCTGTTTACTGTGGGGTTTTGCAGAATTAGGTTATTTGTCAGAAGGCTCTGACGACACAGGAAATTTGGTTTATTTGTGGACAGTTAGTACAGCCATGGATACAGGGATATTAAAACGCAGGATATTAAATGCGCATGTAAACAGTGCATGCCGAAACTGACCTTAACCGGGACGTGAGTTAGTATCCGGGATACTGTGCGCATGTAAATTTAGTCACTAAGAAAACACCAGTTGTGCCAGTTAGAGGATGATGTCAACAAGTCAGTTCCACCCATATGCAAGCTAATGTGGCACGACTCAATATTTCAGGGATGCTTTCGGTGCCTTACAGCCCTTGAAATGGGTTATGTTAATATAAAAACTAATTTAATTTTAGGACCTATGAAGCACTGGCCTTATTCCAAACAAGATTATGGGGAGACATGACTTGACATAATAGACGTTGACAGCTAAAATACATTTACTGCCAGACGAAAGGCATGTGTTATTGGTGCTCCATGGTGCCCTCTACATTCACAGATGGTGAGTCCTGGCTGGCCCTCATGAGGGTCTTGGGACCTCCGCAGCAAAGTTAAAGATGCTCTACATGATTCTTGTATCATTTCAGCCTCTTGTAGTTAAAATGTGGAGAGGTCGTGGGTCCCTGTCTCTTGCCCGCAGCAGTGAACACGTGTCAGTGTGTGTGGAGTCAACGGAGTGACCTGGCACCGCCCTGCACCCGCCCTGCAACCCCATCGCACCAATGCACATTCAGGTGAAGGCTGTCAATCAAGTCACGGATGCATGAGCCGACTGCTCGGGGGAAAATGAAACCAACCGGAATCTTACTGGTAGACTAGATATTCCATTGTAGAACAGGTGAAACTGGGAGTTCATACATTATATATGTAAGAACTATACCATCTGGGACCAAAACAAGGTTAAAAAAATGCAAATCAAAACCACAAGTCAATAGTTCACTCCTATGCAAAGTTTCTGGAGTTTCAAGTGATGCTGAGTGACTGAGTGACATTTACTGATCTACGCTGGTGCCTTGATTGAGCCACTTAAATTGCTCAAGGTTCTAAAATTTTAATTGCATAATAACAAACACAATAACAAATATTACTCACAACAGCAGAACTGCAAGAACACAGGTTTTGTTTGCAATGCTCCTTTGTTTTGCTTGTAATTTGTTTTTCCCTCAATGAAATTCTGCTCATCTTGATTGAAACGAGGTTAATGAGGCTAGTAAGATGATATTGAGGGTTTATTTGCCAACATTCGGTTAGGTTAAAGGAAATAAACATTGCTATAATCAGCAAACAGATAGCAACCATCAAATCACACAGAGCGAGACATGTATACATATACAGTATGATGACTGCAGGATCAGACACAGTAAATGGAGACTGGCAACCGTGAGGGCAGGACATTCAGTCTCGCGCGCTGTAGTAGCTACCAGCTGATCCAGGAAACACACCAATCCCAATTAAACACAGATAATAATGTGGTCTGTGTCACGCTCATTAGCGCTGCTGTTGCAGTGGCCTGGTGTTGGTGAACCTCCGTTCCACCACCTCATCCTGTTCTATTCCATTATCCGCCGTTGTTGTGTTTCGTGTAAATCCTGTTGACTTGTGTCTTGTGAGAGCTATGTCAACAATATGTGTCAAATATTACTCTATTACCGTTTGTTACAATAAATGACCTCAATTATAATTATATCAATTATATTAAGTGTCCCCTGGTAAAGCAAGCCAGATAGTGATGGAAATTACGTCTCAGCATTTAACATTATTCAACATTATTCTTTATAAATGGGACATATTTTCTGTTTCAACCCTGTTAGCTCTGAGCATAAAAAAAGGAGAAGGAATTCTTCTCCTCTTTGCGGCTCCCCAGTGATTAAGCACAGTAAGTGTGCCTACACTGTGGCAGTGACGGTGATGCATTGTGATTAATTCCAATGAATTCATTCCCTAATTTCTGCCAAAACCCAGTCGAGGTCTATCATTGACAGGAAAAAGACTATGAATTTAATCCCCTTTGTTGTAATGTGATTCCGATGACTCCTGGTAACGGGGAAAAAGAATAATTGACCAGATTGAAAGGGCGAGAAAGTCCTTGTCTCTTGAGATTTGATTCACTTCTGTCTCGGCTCATTTAGGCAGTAATCACAGTGTCAGTCAAATAGAGAAAGGTGAAACTAGAGGAGGAGAACAGCAGCCACTACATGCCAGGGAAATGGGAAATATAATATCCAACATTGACGCATTGAGAAATCTTATACGTTTTTACAAAGGAGCAGCATCTCGTATTTCAAGATGACTCATTCTTTTAATCTTGTTTTGTCTTTATTTACTGCGCGTTCGCTAGTAAATTGCGTTAGCTACATATAGACGTCCCGTATCGACGGGGGGAGCTTCAAAGGGCACAAAACAATGTGGTTTTCTCAGTGTAGCAGTCTGTTTACATTTCCAGTAAAGGCTGTTCGTGAGGAAATCTTTGATTTGTTGTAAAAATAAGAGGGCATGTATTTTGAAGCAAACAAATGATCCCAGAAAAGAAGGGATGACATTTTAGTTGAATTTTGATGACAGATAGGTAATAATTTGCCCCAGCATTTGCTCCTGCTTTCTTTAACAGTTATGTGACAATGTTTTGAGAGTAGACTGGACAATAAAATATTTATACAGGATTTCATTAGAATATTGTCACAAGAGGAAATATGAAATAAACACGAATGCCCTTACTCCTCCTTCAAGTCAAGTGGCAACAATAGTGTCGTTCTCCTCGATTTGTGGACTTTAACCTTCACATTTTCCATAGCAATTTCCCATCCATTCAGCTAAAATGTCAGTCTACCGTACTATCTACTGTTCACTCAAAGAGATAGTTTCTATTGAGTTTCACAATGCACTGGGCTAGGTCAGCGTAAGAAATAAGGTACAGAAGGAGATTAATATAGGCGGATACGATTGTCAGGTTTAGAAAGGGCTTGATAAAGAGTCACTTATTAATTACAGGAGTCCAGAACTCATACAATTAGTAGGAAATCTGTCCTAAGTTGTTCATCTCATGGATTGATTTGTTGTTGATGTTATTCAATCTGTCATGGAATCCTGCTCTGTCTCTGCTTGTTTAAGGGTCTTTCAGGCCCGGTAGTCAGTTTGCTTACTCTCCATTACAACCTGTGCCTACCATGTTGATGCTTCCCCAAAGGACGCGAAGAGACTACCGAAATAGACATTTAATTTGAGGTGGATAATGGAGATTTAACGGTCCTTAGAACCCTGCCTATGTTGTGTTTGCTTGGTTTAGTGCTTTTGATTTGTTTGTTTATTCTCTCTTCATGTCTCTGTGTGATTTCCCCTGGCTCCCCCATGGAGCAGTGCCAAATGAAGTGTAGCCTACACACACACACACACACACACACACACAACTCGACTCATCTCTCCGCAAGTTTAGGTGGAGGTATCAATCAACTGAAGGTTCCGTCCCGGAGGACACGGTTGATTTCAGATGGCCCCTGATCACATGACGGATTTTTTGACGGTTGAGATTTTTTAGTGTCGTGAAACAAAACAATCTCTCGGAAAGTGTAACAGACCGGATATTCAATTCTCACGGTGGGGTGCTTAAGAGCATCGCTACGTAGTGCCGATATCAGTTGCAGACAGTGGCTCTTAGTGTCAGCACTGCCTTTTGAAATGGCCTGATTTGCACACGCACACAGTGAGCATTAAAAGTGCTTCTAGGACCCGAGAGCTCTTGCTGATGTGTTAGCATACATTACCATGAGAAGACAGCCAGTGGTTCTCAGGAATTTGGCCCCTAAACTAATACCCTACAAAAAAAAAAAACATTCCCTATTGGCCTGCTCTCTTAATCTGTGTTTCTGCCTCTCTGTCTCTCCGTCTCTCCCCTCTGTCTCTGTCTTTCTTCTCTGCTTGGCTGTATCCATCTCCTAATCAGATTAGGACATCATATTTGAGGCTGGCCTAATCAGTGTAATAAAGGGTCTCTGAGAGCCCGGCTGCCCATTAGGAGATTAGCATCATTAGGTTCCATCTGAAAAAGAGGGCTTTGTGGGGAGAGGCTCTTTAGAATCGCTTCTCTGTAGGTTGGACTCTGAGAAATAAAAGAGGTGAGCAGCTGGGACTCAGGTGAGCTTATTGATCTCTTTTGCTCCCAACGCGAGGGAGAGGATCACGGAGGGAAAAAGCACAACGCGGGCGCTAAAAAAAGGGTTGCGTTCTCCTAAAGGGATGCTTCTGTTGCGTAACTTCCCTCTCTTCTCCTCTTCTTTTTCTCCTCCGTCCTTCTGATTTATGAAAGTAATTACAGCGCCAACTTGACAGGACGCGGCGGACGGGAGAAAGGTCTCGGCGAAGGGCGAGGAAGATCAGGCTCAAGAGGCTCTATTTAAAACGGAGGGGAGAGATACGGTGGTTGCTGGTTGAATTCACTGCGAGGAACCGTCATGGCAGGGCCTCGGGGATACGGTCAAATTATCACATCGCAGTGGGTTTTTTTTTTTCTTGTTCTTGATGGTATAATGATATGTGGCATTTGGATAAACGTGTACAAAGGGCCTTAAGCCTAAGACCGACCAGTGAGTTCACACGGATATCTCCTACATTCAGACTGATTCCTGTGCCCTAAAATAATGCCAGGATGAACATTTGCGTTAAACTTACTCGCATACATAGCATTGCGTGGATCTTTACGCGGTACGTCGCCCAGTTCTAAATCAAGGCTCAATAATCAGGATGAGCCGTTAGTGACACAGGGATGGTTTCACTGAACGGCTCAGGATGTATAAGATCAAACAGCTGGGGCCCAAATGCAGTAAATTTGAAGGCACCCTTATCGTTTCAGGAGGAAATATTAGGTTTTTTTATTTCTTCACCACCAGGAAATGATTATTTTTTCCATCTGGCTGTGGCCCAGAGCTATGACTATTGCCATAAATATTATTATTGAGTTATGCATTTATTCTGGCAAAAACGGAGCACTGGAGTGTTTTTAATCTGCAGGCCTCACGCTGTCGTGCTTTCATGGCACGGTGGTTTTGATAAACCACTGCTCAGCGCCGTATGCCTGCAGTGTTAGGAAGGAAGTGCCAGGCAGCGGTCCAGCTAGACCGCCACGGCTATACTCCACGGCTGGCGTCAGTCCGCTGCTACTCTCAGCTGCACTGCCTTTATGAGACCGGGGTCGAGAATGAGTCGCTTCGCCAGTCCAATTTATATGCTACTATACAGTAAGCTACAGGCTGTCATCTCCGCGTGCAACAATAGCTTTCTATGCGTAGAGAGCTGATTTCAGAAAACCTCCATGTTGCTCCCGACTACACATTTACATTCCGACTAATGAATGTACGGGAGAACTGGTGTGCAAAGCAGATGTCATCTTCTTATCACCCATCTTTGTCTCTCTCTAATGCAAAACTCTCCAGTGTGTGTGTGTGTGTGTGTACAGAAAAGACCACATAGATTGGTGGGCAATGGGCAGCCCTCTGCTCTCAGACACGGTCATGAAAGGACCATTATCAGTGACCCCTGCAGTAATAAAAGCACTGACTTTGTGGATGAGGGACTGGCAACCAACGGCCAAAGGGGCCAGGCTTCAGTAATGGGTCACTGCACACTCTTAGCGGTGTGCTGCTCAAAGCCTTGTTCTCTTCCAGCTCTAGTCTTTCTTACTACAGATTTCATTGACGTATATTGCTAAAAGTTTAAGAGAGCGTACTTTGCAAGTTTTAGTGCGGTGTTGAGAGGAATTGCTATGGACTTACGGTAATTGATTGTTCCGCTTCAGCACCTTGGGGTATTCCTTATTAGGTGATTTGAAATAAAGTTTGGGAAAATTTAATTGGCGAGAAGCTTTATAAATGGCGATAGACGGCAAGAAATTTTTAGATCATTTTAAAAAGCTGCTAAAATTAAATTGAGGCAGATAATGAAGCTCTGTAAATGTAAATGTTCACCTGGAGTTCTGGTGTGTGAGTGTGAGTGTGAGTGTGAGCATGAGTGTGTGTGTGTGTGTGTGTGTGTGTATGTGTGTGAGTGTGAGTGTGAGTGTGTGTGTGTGTGTGAGTGTGAGTGTGTGTGTGTGTGTGTGTGTATGTGTGTGTGTATGTGTGTGTGTATGTGTGTGTGTGTGTGTGTGTTATCAGCAGAGGCCTTATCTGTTTTAAACAGTATACTGCATGGACTATGTTATAAGTATTGATCAAGCCTCGGTTATACATATATTCTGTAATCATATTGACCTAGGGGGACGTTTCGGTCCAGGTATATCCACTTTTCCAGTCCATGTCTGTATTGAATAGCTTATCTGTAAGTAAGTCTGTGTACACTAGATGCATGTTCTGTAAATGCAGCAGATTTGGTTAGCTGATTATTCCCTCTTATCACCACAAACTAATACACCAGATGAGTGTTTTGCAGACATGTTTGCATGCGTAATTCACCTCTGATATATAGACCTCTACTTTGGGACAGCTGTCTTGGAAATATGTTCTAGACATTCTTTGAAATTTCATTTAAACTGAGCAAATTACATAGGAAATATTGGGTTTACACGTGTCATGGTTCATATTGCAATTACAATCTTTAGCAAATAACACAATTACAATCATAACAAGTGAATATTCTGCAGCCCTGGACCATTCCATCTCTGTCAAATATATATTTTTAAAATTAACTACTTCCAATAATTGTGCTGTACTTCCCAGCACCATTTTGTCACAGACAGAAGGCTATTTTACAGCCCCATTCAGAACTATAATTTGTAATTATCTGCTGGGTTATGATGTTATGTTTCTGTCTGAGCGCTCAGCTTTTTGTTGAGCAGCCAGAGAATGATTAAAGTTACCTATCAGCCTGTCCTTTGAATAATTTACTGAGCAGACGGCTACTTCCTAAGAGACTAAGTTGAAGATGTAAACTGCTGCCTCCCTATTCAAACATTGCAATGGGACGACAATGAAAAATGCCATGCCTGAAGTACTGTTGACATAAACAGATAAAAATACACGCCTTGTACCCTTGGCCTGGAACGTTGAGTAGCTGTTGTTAGCCAACATTCCTGGCTTCCGCTTAGAATCTCAACGTCTACGACAAGGTGTATCTCCGTGTTTGACTGAAGTCCCTCAACAGTGCCTTTCGTGGTAAATGTGTTGCTTCTGGTAGCTAGAAGAGCGAAAGTGATAAGATACAAATCACCTCGAGAAAATGAGCAACGAAATCACGCAGGGCAAAACCGGCGTGTGGTATTTTGTACCTCTTGGAATGTTGATTAGCTAGCAGGTATTCCTCTCTGCTTGCTCACTGATTGGCTGAGATGAATGGGGGCTGTGGCCTAACCGTTAGGGTGAGGAGAGTGATTTGCCATTATGCCAGAGTCGTTAGAGGGAGCTTCTGAAAAATGACCGCACGTGTGCGACGTTGATCACGTCCAATTAATTCAGCTTCGTCAGCGTGCCCCGGCCCTGCCTGCCTACACTGGACGGCAAACCCAACGTCCCCCGCACCCTGCATGGACAAAATGGCTACTTCAGGATAGAAATCCTGCAAGATAAAGCTCCAAAAGCAAGACTGGTCACCGCGTGAGCTCGATTCTCCATTACCGGAGGAACACGGCACTGAAAACGAAACTCCCTTGTGCTCTGCTCAAAAAACAACAGCAACAAATCGTGACTAATTCAGACAACAACCCCTTGCCAGACGAAGGTGAAATGACATTCAGTAGTAATAAAGAGACAATTAGAGCGGCAGAATTGAGCCATATCTGGCCCTTCGCCAGCTTAAGCATCTTAGAAAAACTTCCCTGCCAATGTCCCGTTGCTCCCATTCAGTAGTGGGATTACTTAATGCGATTACCAGGGCGGCCGAATCAGCTGTGGTGAATGTGGCCCATAATTACAGTGAGGAGATGAGGAAGGTGTATGACAGAGATTAGGAAAGGTGAACCGCGGTGATCCATGCACAATAAATAACCCCACCAGCTCAATACAGCCGCTGGGTGTAGAACTAGAGTGCTGCTTAGTTTGATAGATGAGTCCTCGGTGAAGGGTTCCCCTTTGGCCAACAGGTAACCTCTCCTTATTGCATTGCTTCGGCATATAAATCAAAGTTGGTTTGCTACGGAAATTAATGGCTGAAAAATAGCAGCAATGAATTAACCAAAAAGCCAAGATGATTAGGTATCACACTTTTTGTTTTCCATCTCGGATTTCTTTAAAACGCAGTGTCTTCTGGTTTAACATCAGAACTGATGCTTATGACTCCAGCTCCACCACGCTGGACCACTAGGTGGCAATTCAGAATCTTTCAGGATTTTACTAGTGAGTGAATTATCGTCTCACCAGATATGACAGTTAACAAGACCACAGTTTTAGCCTCCCGCTGTCTGTCTCTCCCATGCGAGATGCCATTAATTTTCATCACATGTCACATATATGTTGACATTTCATTTACTCCTCTCCACTGGGAATCACTTAGTCACAGACTGTATATCCTACAGTGCATCTTCCTAGCAGGCATGCCTCCGGGACTAACGGCGATGCATCTTTTGTCTTCTTGAGAATGAATTTGTAACGAATTTGTAATGAATTTGTTATGTTATACAGTATGTATAGTGGTCATATGGAAATGGAGACCCTGCAGATGCTTACGTTGTGTTCATTTTCCCTGTGTGAATGAGCACTAGGAACAAGGGATCCATTTTAATGAAACAGGCCAAATCTCCCACCCTTCACTTGATCACAAAGCCAATGAATTAGGGTGTTAGAACGTAATTTAGGTCTGTTTTCTGCACTGTTTAACTCTTTGAACCCTGTATCTGGACAATTGATCACCAGCCCAGCTGCTGAGCCGTCCTAATCACCATCCATCTTAAGTATTGACCAGGTTATATGATTACTATTACCAAACTAGTGACAGCCATGATTTATGTGAAATGTATAGATGCTGTCATTCTTTAAGAACTAATTCTTCTGAGGACATTTCTGAAAGGTAGATTACTTTGACTAATGACTGTATATACACTACACCGTCATTAGTCTTAAAGAACACATTGTTTGTGTTCTTTAAGCATTCTGAAGAAATGTTGGTAGAAATTGTGGCATCACCTACTTTACTTTGGGATTGCTCTTGTAGATCTATTGAGCGATAGTATGAAAGGCTTTGATTTGTGGCTTCGTAGATTTTGAGATTAGAGATTGAAATTTAAGTGGTGACATTAGTATTAACAACACTTCACATATGTTTCTTAAAGAAACAGTCAAGACACTACTGCACTGCAAGAGGGACAGTTAATTATTTAACCTTAATGTTAAACCAACCCCCAAGGTGAACAGTGGTAACATATGGCTTGTGTACACATTCAAATTGTTTTCACATGGTACGTGACACAAACAAGATGATTAATCTTTTATACATGCATATGGCACCTAAGGGGCCTCGGAGCACAATGGGGTTGCTACCCAGATGAGCAGTCTACAGTGTTATCTGGCATCGCATCTCTTGGCTTAACGTCAATAAATGGAATCTGTATCTCCAAAGCTATATAGTATAAAATATATCCACCAAAACCATTTCTTGCAAGAGTATAAGACAAGGCCAACGATGTTACAACGGATCAACAGGTAATAGGATCCCCAATGTGACACGCACAAGGTTGTAATGTAAAAATAGAAACCTCTAGTTCCTATATCGCCTATATCCCAAGGAGAGAAATGAGCCTTATCCCGGAGGCAGGTGGCCATCCATCAGCGATTTCTCCCGGTTTATCAGCCTGCCCAAGTCGAAACGCACAATGATGTCAGGCATTAATCAAATGCTGACACCTCACATTCAGGACTTAGACGTCTGCCCTTTCTTCCTCCATGAAGCTGCCCACTGTCCTGCTGTGGCTCCGACTGCATCTTTAAACCCCTTCGTAGCCGAGCAACAGCGTCCGCAGTACATGCTGTCAGGAGGCTGTGGGACTTTACAGGAGCCATCTTGAAGGGAGAATTCAGAGAATTGCCTTCGTTGGAATGACCATACACTCGAAATCCAACAAGCGGCAATTTAAAACTCTAGCACCTGGCAGCTTGGGTATAATATTTCAGCTTTATGCTCATGAATTTTTTGAAAAGGCGCTCTTGCGCTCAGAGCGCAAGCATCGGCCCCATGAAGGACTGCTGCGTGGTGTAATCTTTTCACTGAAAATACATTAAGACAAAGAAGTGGACTTTTATGTGAAAGGGTTAGGTGTCGCCACCCCGGCCACTCACTCTTTCTGGTTTGAAATTACTGAGCTCTATTGATGTGCTGAATCGAAAAACCTTCACAGCAGGGAGAGGTGTCATAAATCTAACATCACAGACACGGCGGTGATGGCTAGAATTCCCCATTGGCATAGATTCCATGTCAACAGATTGATCCAACTTGGGCAGCCCAAGGTTTATCTGTATTCTTAACCTGAGTGGAGCCAAAATAGAATATTGAACTATGTCACCAATGTGGGTCTTGGTGACTCGGTCTACGATAGTATGTTGAATTCAACGATGTGTCATACAACCCTTGAGAACTTGAATTATTCAGATGGAGGGGTCTCTGGGAACAGAACAGCAGGGAGCCAGCTGTGACCCCGACTCTCTCTCTCTGTCTCTCTCTCTCTGTCTCTCTGTCTCGCTTTTTCTTTAACTCTCTCTCTCTCTCTCTCTCCCTCTCCTTTTTTCAGTTCTGTCAGAATGCCCCAGAGGTGCAGAGTGGGTGTTTTGGATGCTCTGTTTGTTGAACTGAATGCCTCCCTCTATTATCTTGTGGAAAGAAGCCAGGCAGCCCATTTTACGTAAATCAGTGTGACCTCCTGAGGAGGGCACCCAAAATCTCCCCCCATGGTTTTACGGTGTCCAGATTTTCTATTAAGTGAGATTTAACCTCCCAATCAAGAACAAACATTGATTCCTTCCACCGGCAGCCAAGATCTTGCAAAGGACTCGGTAGCATTACAGTCAGCGGTGGCATCCTCACTCTCCAGGGCTGCCATGTCAGATAGTGGGAAGTCACCCAGAAAATAACATTTTCCATGTTACCCGCTCGCTGACTGGCAGCAACACGTATGCAAATTCTAGTGGTGGTGACTCCTTTGTATTGTGTCACTGATCCAGTGGCAAGGCTAAAGGCTTGTAATGAAGGATTATGTATGCACACGTGGTGTGTGTGCGCATTGAGAGGCAATATTTGGTCCTGTGCCATTATGAGTGTACCTATTCTGATGAGCGGTGATGAATGGTAATGATCTGGGAGAGTGGCCCTATCGTGTTCCCGGTGTTAATGCTCACTCAACCGGTCACCGTTCATGACCACCCTC
>OMKK01043657.1:0-18578 GCA_900302305.1 Polymixia japonica | reverse complement strand
TGAAAGACAAACAGTGTATATGATAATTCAATACCTTTTCTCATTTCAGTAGGACGAAAGCGCCATTTAGACTGACACGCTGCTTATGCTCTTCCCCGGTTCGTTTTACATCACCCTCCCCCCAAGACGGGAGACTTAAGTATTCTCTGTGAAGGAACGCTTCTACACAGCTGGCTCTCTCTCTCTCTCTCTCTGTTTTGCATTTAAACAAGTTAGTCTTATGCCAGCCATGTAAGCGTCCTCTTATGTCCTTGCAGAGAACTTGCAGACACAGTGGCTGTGTCTCCCGACGTACTTCAGCTGTTATCAGGAAACTCAGGGAAAATGCACGGGTCTAACCTGATCTAACACATGGTGCGCTGGCTTCCTGTTGCCCATAGTGACCCATATCACTTAACCAATATGATGGTCCCTCTTCCCATAATGTCTCCCTGCTGAGGATACCCAAGCTGATCAGTTATCCTTAAGACCGTGTGGACCCCTCCCTAATGTGGTGGCAGCTTGCCTTTCCCCACCTCCTCGTAAAGAGGGTAAATCCATACAGCATGCATAATTCACACTGCCAATGCTGAGCAGGAATAGATTTATCATCACAAAGTGAATAAATGGCCAAGTGTGAATATGTTGAGTTAAGGCACACTCAATTCAATGTGTGCATTTGGATTTTTTACAGTGAAAGCGAAATGAATAACACACAATAAAACGGGAATTCTGCAAGATTTTTCCGCTACGCGTAAAGCCTTGTAAGTGTTAAGTCGTGCTGTATCGGAAGATGTTTCCGTGCCTAGAAATCCCTCTAGGGCCATCAGAGACCAAACTGTAATCAATGACCTGGTTCCAGTAATTATTGTTTACTGTGGTTCGTTATTCTCAGAGCTTTGATTAAGCAATAGCCCTCATGTGAAGGATACATGGCCTTAATTGGTGGTTGCCAGGACGCATACACCCCGCCTCTGTTGTGATGTATGTCACAGGAATGGAGGTCAGGAAGTGAAAGTCGCCTAAGGCAGCTATTCTTGGCCCTGCCTTTGAGTCGGTCACGTTCTGTTGGCTAATTGTCCAACAGGTCAACGTGACAAAAGACAAACGACAATCCTTTGAGTAAATAGCAAATTTCTCATGCGTGGTGGTTCAGACAGCGGAAGAGAACGGTTTGCATCTTGACATTCAGAACCTAATTAAAACCGAGAAGGGACATGATCCAAGTGGGGGTCAGGTGTTCATTGTACACAGGTGGCCGCACGCAAAACGTGCACAAGCACACAAGCGTCCGCGCTCTCTCTCATCAGCAGACGCATGACCCAGCTTATCTTAACCTGGAAAGGAGGTCATTGGATTCGCTGAAATACGACTGAAATAAATCTCCATGCCGGAGAAAGTTGTACTCAAGCATCAAGCATGCGTGCACGTGTGTGTTCCAAAATGCCCTCTAAACACGAGTCTGCAGTTCAAAAATAAAAAGACAAAACAATAAAAAAAAACAAAAAAAAACAAATGCACAAACACACACTGACACACTTTACCACCGGAGCCACTGAGAGTTGTCACGTCTAACGTCTCTCCAATCAGGGGATGCCTTGAAGCCAATTGCTCCAATCACAAGCCCTCTGGCAACAGTCGACATCACCCAAGCCCCGGTCTGCAGGAAGGCGCTCGTATGCCGTGAAATATTCATTGGCTGATATTTGTCCTTGTTAGATATACATGCATACAAGATTGCTTGTACTGTTATACGCTACAATCATGTTACAAACGCCTCGGCCTTATCGGCTAAAGGGAGCCAAGAGTTGGCCATAATATTATTGCACACTTCTCCATCCAATTTGAGTCATCAGAAGCACAGTATGTCATTCCTTGTGACAGCCAATCCCGCTTTCTCTCCCCGAGCTCCATTCATTAAAATGTCCTTCGAGTCCTCCCTAAAAAAAAAAAAGAACAAGACTGCGTACAACACAGCGTCTCTGTTCTCCGCCCCCGCGCTCCTTCAAGTGATGCCGCGCTGCGCCCGCCTGTGGCGGAGGCCGCCGTCACGACATTCGGCGTACATTAAGGAAAGCGATAGGATCCGAGAGACACGTTTTTGCTGTTCGTTTTTTGTCTAACTCGTTCTCTCACCTGAGCGTAAATAGATGCTTTTACATTTCCCAGTTCAGCTCATATTTCAAGGAGGAACCATTTTGGATTTCAGTCTCGAGATGTAAAACTGTATATTCATCTATAGGCTAAGCCCTACAAGCGCAAACTGTTTACACTGGAAAAATGTGGCAGATCATCTCTGTGTTCATCAGCATTTTCTCCAGACCGCCTCTCAATCCAGTAGACGCTCGTTGTTTTGTAGTGTTGTGTTAATCACAATGCAACCTGCTTTCCGTCCTTCATTTTCATGGGTAATTGGCTATGCAGCGCATGTCTTTACTGGAACCAGAGACCTGAAGGCGTCACAGAAGAGCAGAGGGCTTAAGGAAACTCAGCTCACTGAAGCATGTCCCAGCGGCTCCTGCCAAACAGATTCTCCATTTAAAAAGTGAGTTCTCGTCTCTCATCCACCTACTGCATGTGTTTTCCTTTTTTTTCCTTCCAATCTGAACACACGCTGTTGCCCCCCCCCCGCTCTCTATCGCACCTTGTTTCTGCCCATTGGTCTCTTTCTTTTTATGTTTGTATCTCAAAATATTCATTTCAAGCCACGCAGGTCTGTCCTCCATCTGCTTTCCCTCTCATCTATATCCGTCCTCGTTCTGGAAACTGCACTGGAACTACCCCGCGTGCAACTGCTCTGCGTGTGCGCGCCATATCGGTATTGGACCGCTCGAAACTGGCAGCGCAATTTCGCAGAAGATGATAGTGATGGATTTACGCCGTATCAATCAGTGGGATGTGGCGCTTGGAATAGTGAGTCACTTGGGCGAGAGTTGTTTTGAACAGTCGTCGGGGAGCTCAACAGACACATGCGTCATGTAGCAACAAGCTCTTTCAATCTTTAAATCCTGCAATATGGGGGGAAAAAAGCATCCCCTGGCAAAAAAAAACAAAAAAAAAAGCCTCCCAAGTGTGTTGTTTCAACATCGTCCGGGTCCAAATTGCATGTTCTCCATTATGTGAAATGCACACAATTACGAGGATCAAAGGCCAAAGACATCACAGCACTTGACAGTGGCGACGTCAGATGAGGATGAGTCACCCATCGTGACCTTTGATCTCACGCGACCGTCACTTTACTCTCTGACCGCAACAAGCCGCTCTGAATGAGGTCGGCGTCCTCTGACCTCAGGGCGTTATTACCCAGTAATGATGTGTTGGTCTGCGTAGAAACATTTGTTATTTCACCCCGACAGCCTTGTGTTAGAAGAAAGCAATTCTTACCTGATGGATGCTTATAAGAAGGGGAGAGGCTATATCAGACTCTCTCCAGTGAATTATAGTAAGTAAAATCCCATAGATGCCCGAGCAGGCTGCCTGCAATAGCTGCCTTCTCAAATATACTACCGGTCTAGGTGCTCTACACACTATGCCATTATTGCCCGTGCTGTGAGGACTTTTCTACCTGTCAAAATGTCCATGAGGCCTATTCATTTCCATAGTGGTTACTTGTCCACTTAAATCACACTGGCTGTCAGTCTGACCCTGGCACCGCCCCAGTCTCATGAAGAGCCGGTGAGGTATTTTCAAGGAGCCGGGCCAGGAGGGCTGATTCATAGTTCCCAGGCCTTTCATGATTGTAGGAGCCAATCCAGAACGCTCCCGCGGCCCACGCTTTGTCTATCGTGTGACAATAGGGATAGCGTGTCAAAGTGGGCCTCCTCAGTCTTGTCACTTTAAGTGCGATCAATGTTGCTTTCCCACCAGCTGAATGCAATTGGATACCGGCCCCCCCTCTGCTTTTCACACACTGGGCTGAAAATTTCAATCAATATCACACTGCAGGCGAAAAACATCTGCAGAAGCATCAACAAATACCAAGGCAGAATTAAATGCTTTACAATGGGGACAATGTGCTCCGTAGATGAGCATAAAACTGAGAAGAGATGGATAAAAATCCAATAGTCGATAATAGGACGAGCCTAAGAGTACCGTATTTTCATGGAGTACATGTTAAATCATCCAAATCACAACAACAAGCGATCTCTGTAAGAATATTAATGCAGACACAGGATTTTTGATTAATGGAATGAGCATCCATTAATTGCGTCTACTGGCTTGTCATAACGGAATAATTAAAGATCCATTTAAACTAATCTTTGTGAACTGTGCTTCATCAAACACAATGCTGCTCAATGCATCATAATTTGACTCGCGTTGCCTTTTCTTTATTTCTGGTAAGCAAACTGAATTTTTTTCCACAGTGCAACCAGGCGACAAGACACCAGGTGTCGGAGTGTGGACGATTCTCAACATATAGTCCGCCGTTGGGCTGCAGACAGGTCCCATTCATTAAAAGTAGTGGAGGGTCCAGGCACCAAGCCTCAGGTCAACTTAACCTGGAAATTAATCAAAAAAAAATCACTGACCCCGGGGAAAGGTTTGGTGCGTGCGACCTCAAACCGCTTGGCCCTGGAAACTCTCATATTAATTGCCCCCAAGGATTGTAGGAGACATACACCTATACTCTCTCATGTATATTTGACGCTTCCCTGCAGCGGTAGCGTGTGTTGTGGTTACTGGGTGAATGTTTTGTGTGGTTGTTGCGCGCGTATCGGCTACCGCGGTTACGAGTGCGCGCGTGCGCGATCCGTACGCGCGGCCGTCCGTCTGCGTCTGCGTCAGCGCTGCTGTCTTTATCCAGCCGGGGTGAGCGCGGGACAGGGTTGTCGGGGTTACCGGTTGCTAATTGGCGAGGCTGCGCCCACCACTTTCTCTCTTAGAGGCTGGCGCGCTGCTCTCTCTCTCCCGTTAGTCTGTGCCAGAGATTTGGCAGGCGTGACACGGCACTGACCTGACAGCCCTGTGGGATGTGCTCTGCGCTGACACGTCCACACGTAAAAATACACATGTACACAGTCCTACAAGGGCGCGTGCACACAAAGACGCACGCGTAGACTCAGACACACACACACACACACACACACACTCACACACAATCGCTCCAACAAAAAGATATGCAGACACATACGCGCTCATACACACACACACACACACACACGATACAAAAATATACTGGCAGACACACACACACACACCCACACGCACTGTTTGATGTTCTTCCACCAACGGCAGTGTCAAGAGCTTTGCCACTTCAGCATGGCAGTGCTGTCCAGAACCATATCTCAAACAGAGATGCAGAGCTTTGAACTGGAGGAGAGAGTGTGTGTGTGTGTGTGCGCGCATGTGGGCATATATCCACACATGCCATGTCGCGGTCGGCTGATAATGTCCCCACACACGCTCCCAGCAGAAGAGGTGAGGTTGTTGATATCAAGTGCTAACACATCACTATACATACGGCCCTTTTTGGTCTTGACAGATGAGTGAAACCCGATCTGATTTCTTTCGAGTCGTTTGGATATGTTCATCAAGTACTTGCAAATGCTTTTTTTTGTAGTTTCTTTTAGCCTACAAAGAAGCCAAAAAGCTTGGATTTGCCACAAAGGATTAGTGAGTATAGAGAATTGAAGCAACATACTTGACAGTCAAGTTACTATTCCTTTCTGTGATTCATAATTTAGCGACTGAATGTTTATACACTATTCGAAAGGCCCTGATGCCATAATGCCCACCCGTCTGGTGCTTCAAGACAGAACGTTTTACTATTTGACCAGGCCTGGTCAGCGTTACAGTCTGTATATGTATCGTATCTGTGTCTGTCTGTGTTAACGTGTGGGTGCATGAGACTATAGTGTAATACAGGATAGGATTAGAATTATTTACTGTACTTCATGGTCTAATATCAGTCTATTGATGGAGGACACATTATTGGATTTCCAGAGAAACGTCTCAATGAACATTGTCAAGGGGAGAAATCTCCACGAGTTATGGACACACTCACACACATGCTGGTCCAATGACCCAAGCGTCAGTATTAAATCAATGTTTTAGTAGACCGTAACGTAAAAATAGAAACATAATGAAATCTATAAAGTAGATTGAGATTCATAATGGGGATCGACACCTCTGACACACCATATATCAATGTGGATTTAACGGTTTTCAGATACAGATTACGGTGATGTAGATTTTTTTTAATACATGAGCAGCAGGTGCTCTGTCACACTAGAGTCTCCTTAATATAATATACTGTTACGTTAAGGTAAATGAATCTGTTTGGAACTTGACTTGTGCTCATCACATCGGAGCTAAAGACACTGGCATGAGTCCTACAGCTTTCTCTCCAGGGTCAGATTCTGCCACTACTACAGTAGGTGTTAACCAGTCTGTTGGGCTTTCTAGTACTCTGTTGGCACATTTAGCGTGTCTGTGTTCGATGTAGCACCAAAGAGGCTTTTTTTTTTTCGTCAGGGAAGCAATGCATTTGTTTGGATCCAGTCCCAGAGTTGTAAGCCATGGCTACTTCTTACAAAAAACCCCCCAGCTTTTATTGCAGTATGCACACAGGCACACAAGTGATGGAGAGCTCCTTCACGTCATCTGAGGAGGAAGGACAATAAAGAGCTAATGACATTGTTTCAAGGGTGGAAGAGCGGCGGCCTGGTATCTGAGCTTTCAACCCCCCACTGCTTCAAATTATACAGTCCACAAACCTCTGAGCACCTGTAACCCTGGATATAAATAACGTATATATTCTGCACGACAATCAAAGAAGACGACGGTGGCTCTAAAGGTGGCTGCGACCGCCTCTGATGTAAATGAGCGCGGTCGACGTACGCGTCGCGCGTGTGTAGCCAGTATGGAAGTCGTGCCCCTCGGAGACCATTACCCCAGTGCTGTAGCACCCTCAACTATATTTCCAGATGAGTAACTAACAGGCAGGCTTTGTGTTTAAATGCAAATTTGAGTCCAAGCACCTTGTGGAAATCAAAGCACTTTTTAAAGCTCTTTACTGAACGTCGCATTGGTTATTAAAAACAATTCTGAACAAGCCACTGTTTATGACGGAATGGAAGAGGGAGAAAACGGAATGTCGCACCTGCGTTTGAACTGCAGGCAGCAGAGTAACCCGAGTTGGGGAAAAGACAAGAGCAATAGATAAGGGATAAGCCCTGTGGCTACAGTGGCGTTCAGTACACTAAGTCAAACTAGGTAGGGATGAGATAGAGATGTAGCGTTATGATATCAGTTTGTGTTTATGGCACGTCGCTGTGTGCATTACGACTAATCACAAAACAGGTGAAAAGACGGTGAAAACAAATCACAAATTGTTCCAATCTTCTCTGAAACGGTCGCTTTAGAAGAAAATGAAGGTCATTTTACCAGAATGCACTGCTTTACTGTAGGAAGGATTTGGAAAAACCCGGAGGGTGAAACATGATGAGCTGTATGACGCATTGCTGTTGTCTTAAATAGTTAGACAATACATTGTCCAAATGATTTCCCCATAGTGAAAATCTGCTTAATGATCTTTGAGCTCTAATTCATTCATTATGCTAATAGGAAAAGTCGTTAGTCTGACCAGACATTGCATAAACATAAGTGCACTCCGGTGTTTCCTAATCACGAAGGAAAAGGATTTGAGTGCTTCTGGCAATTCAGCATTTGTAAGAGGGTGAGAATTATTCTGAAAATTCTCTGATGATCAAGAGGGTTTAAATCGAATCGAGGCTACCTTGGACACGGATTGCACTTTATCCGTTTCACATAACTGTCAAAGCAGGTGGTGCGTTCCCTGAGAGGAAACCTCCGAATCCTGAATATATGTGTTGTGAGTAGCACTGCCACCACTGTAGGGGGAGATGTGCTTGACATTGATTGGATCTAAGGTAGTGGGTTTTTTTTGTTTTTTTTGCTTAGCTTGACCCAAGATAGATTTCTCTGTGGCTCCAAGCAGCAATTGTACTAGCTTAGAGTAATATGTGAAAATTGACAGTAGACATTTCCATCGGGGTTGTAAGGAATGGTGTGTTCTCCCCGGGTGTTACCCAGCTAGGCACCTGTCTTTACCCACATTCTAACACCTTCATTTCCTCCCATGAATTACCCCGGGCTCTGGGGAAGGGGAACCTTTATTAAATAACGCTGCCGACCTGTCCCAACAGACTGTCATGGTTGATTTAGTCCCCTTTCAACTGCACAAGGCCTGACTGAGAAGCACTAGATGTATGGATGAGAACATGCCAGCTGAAGTGCTCATCCACTACCCTGGCTGTAAAATCCTGAGTTGTGTTTATGGCATACTTTATGTGTGGTTATGGGAATGAGCTTTGTCATTTGCTGGCTGACAGCTGATTGTCAGACGGTGACAGATGGTAGTGCCTGCTCTGTGTCGGACCAACCTGAACCCGTGTCTTACATCCGCTGTACACACAGCATAGGCTTTACATTTCGCCGCTGGGATTCCCAAAAGCTTATTGCCGCAGAGCTAATTTATCAGAATTATTGTGCATAATTATATTAGAACCTGTATCCCTGTTTTCACACTAGCAATCAAGTACCTTCAAGGAACACATTAAAATAAATACAATACAGCTGCTCAGGCTGCCCAGTAAATCAAATTTGCATCTTATTAGGTTAATAAAAATTAAAAAAACAGTGTGGGGATGTTACTACGTAACAAGAAGTTCTGCGACCTCTTTCAAAACATAAAGTGCAGGTTTCAAGACGTAGCTGAACCTATCCAAGACTATGTTCTCATCCTAACTCTCCCTGGATCTTACTCATAAATGCTTCATGACAGCAGCTCCCCTGTATGTCTCAGCGCCAACAGTCAATCCCCAGTGTAGTTACGATGTGCAAGGTTGTCTCTAAAGACTGGCTACCCCCATACTGAGGGGATTTTGTGACTGTATGCTGTCCTCCCCGTTGGGTCAACACCGCTCCCTGTATGCCAGGGGAGCTGATCGCGCCGGAAGGTCCTGAAAGATCTTCCTGAGACATCCACACAGCGTTCGCACCAGTGTCAATGAGGATACGCAATACTAACAAATAAAACTCTTTAGTCTGTCTGCAGCTAGAAGGTTAGAAGCCATTTGTATCGGCATGTGGAGTTCATAGGCCCCATGAATGCCAGGCTGCTCACGGGGCTTTGTCTTTATCTGCACATGGATCACAATACTGTAGGTGACCTCTTCATAGCCATGTAACATTAAATAGACCGCATGCAGCAAGAAAATGTACAACGCGAGTTGTGGAAGACAAATGGAATTGTATACGTCAAGCTGTCATCCAGGTAAACTGCGGGGGGACCGTTCGCATTACGTTTTCACACTCATTGCAGTTTCACCCTCGGTGAAATGGGAGTTCTATGTCTGAAGACTCCACGAGATCCCCCATAAGAGCCCAGTTTAAACCTTCATATAACAAAAACATGTTCACACGACAGCGAACTGTCTTTAAGTGCTTTGGAAAGGCCACAATGAAAGCGTAAGCCATGAATCAAGCCCCCGCGTGTTTCAATTTTTAAATACTCCGGAGGGAACGTCTGTAATGCAATTCTCTAGTACCGGGTGTTCCTTGGTAGCGACTGCTGGGGCCCTCGCTCCCCAAGTGCGGGCTGCTGCTTAATTGCAACGTCAGCAGTGTGGCGTTTTCCCTCTCCAGGTCCAGACAGGGCAATAGATCGAAGCAGGCATCTTCAGTGGCTCTTCACCGTCTGCTCTCAGTCTTCATCCCGGCCTCTACATCACTTCAGCATATCGAGGAATGCTTCCATTAGACGTGGCGTGAGAAATATCTCTGCACGTCACGCCGGGCGAAACGTTTTCCCTTCAACCGCCCGCTCCAAAAAATATCAGATTGATTTAGAATTCTTAAAATCCTAGCAGCAAAAAACGTGCACGGATGGGCGCCCGCGTTCGTTCAAGTGCGTAGCTTGACTGATGCGTGCAGCAGCTCTGTTTTTTTGTATAGCGGGTAGACGCATCAGCGCCCGCTTACCGAGTGAAACTGTTTTGACTTGAGAGACGCGGCGGAGTCATATATGCACGGACAGTCTTTGCTCTGGGTTGCTGCGCACGCGAGCAACAAATCTAAACCAAGCGGAGGGATCAGTGAGTCTGTTTAACCTCGGGGCCAGAAGGCTCATGTTATTAGACTAGTTAGTTTACTTAGAATTTTACATTGCTTCCTGCAAATTAAGGAAACCACCACAAGGATTGTTTTGGTGTGTGTGTGGCATGGCCAACGGGGCGATTGTGATGCAATCACCAAGAAGGTTCACGTTTTTTCTGGTAAAGCCTCTGTCTGCTATTGTGTTAGGCTAAGTCACTCGCTTGAAATTATTAGCGTCATGTTAATGCACCAGTCTGTTATCGAATGGTTGTTTTTCCGGTGCTCATGAGAGAAATGCAATTTTCTGTTATCCTTGTAAAGTTAATTATTTCAGTTCTTTGAATAACATGACATGATATCCATAAAGACAACCCCAGAATGTAATGATGTTATGGTAATGAGTTTGATGCTTCATTGCATTTGAATCGTTTTACCTAGAGCTGTTGATGTTGCAATCCTGGCCCAGACATTTACTCCTGATAAGAGAATCGCTGAAAAGTCTCATTGACGTAACCGACAACCGTCGGTGATGAGGAGATTGTTGTTGTTGTTGTTTTTATTATTATTGCCACAGCCCCTTTTTTAGTTGAAGCGGTAATCTCGAAGATCTCTGTTTCGTTGTCTTTGGCGGCACCTATGGCAAAAGGCGGTAATTGCAGGTAATGTAATGCAATTGGACCTCGCTTCAAAGGGAAAACGCGCCACTGACGCTAATGTGAATGCATGGCGGGGAAGTCGCCACAGACACCCGGTTCTTAATACACGTAATACTGCAAATGCAAGGGCTTTCACCAGTGGGCCATAGGCTCAATCACCATTGTGTTACCTCATTTGGCGATGGATAGTGACTTAACAGACATTTTTTTAAATGAAAGATTGCCACTTTAAACAAACACACTTTTGAGTGGAGTGGACACCAGCTACCACTGTATCAGCTAAATTTGCACACCGATTTGTGAGTAACACTGCTCTCCGATTATGAGCAAATTGGTGTGTGAGATGAAAATCATTCTGAGCTACAGCAGCACCTTACAGCTGTCCATAAGAGAGCTCTAGCTAGCTGATCGTAACTCATTCACAAGAAAATCACATATAAAATCTTCCCACAAGACTCGCCAATCAGACCATCTTTCTCTCTTATAGAAAATGGACCGGAAAAATATCAAATATCAAAATTCAGAAGTCTTTATCTGTTTATGAGAATTTCACCATGTACTATCTTTAAATGCTAAGCGGTCCGGCTGAGTCCTTGCCCCTCAACAAAACCAACGCCTGCATATTTATTGAACGCTATCCCATCAGCCGAAACAGCCTTTTCAAATTTATGCGATTGAAAAGTGGCCTTTTACACTGTTCATCCTCTTTTCAGCGGAAATCACTTTTTATACCCATTTAGTCTGGAAAGTTCAGAGTGGAGCTTTGGAGAAAACAGTGCTAGGGTTAGCCGGCTACAGAAGGGGAGATTAGATACGAATAAACACTCAGCGTGGATCATAAAGGTTGGCCCCACATATTGCAGATAACCAGAAGCTACTCAGAATCCCTCACAATGGATTCACTCACCTTTTGATCTAAAAGCTTATCTTGATGGTGGGACTCGACTTTTCATACAGATCCATTGATTTTTTTTCCTTTTTTTATTATCATAGATGTCTGGGAATGTATTTGAAGGGTCAATGGAATAGTAGGCACCATGAAGCACATTAACACGGGCTAAAAGAGAGAGAGAGAGAGAGAGAGAGAGAGGAAGAGAGGCAGGGCACCAGGGTTTCTATGTTAGAATGTTAGAATTGAATTCTCAGTGAAGGATTTCTAGGAAGAAGACACACTTTCATTAAGCTTTTACAAGTAGTGTACAGCAGGGGATGCAACAAAAACTAATAGCATCAAAGGGGAGGTTAGAGGAGGCTTTCTTCCTGTCAAGTCAGACATACTGTGAGAGAGGATCCTGTCAGAGGCAGATGTGGAGGCAGGGAAGCGACTTGTAACTTCTTTTGCAAACTAGACGTCTAACACAAACGTAGGCATTCGTTTTTTGGGAAATTACAGGGATTTTAGGGCAGTTCAGAGTGGCGTTTATGCTAGTTCTCAAAGCCATAATCCCATTGGAGGATTACAACCTCTCACTGTTTAGGAAACGTTATTACCGGAACTTTAACTTTGGGAGAGGGAAGAAGAGACTTTTATAGCAGTTCAAATAAGCCTAATAAGTACAGTTGATATTCTTATCAGATATTAGCGTCTGTTTATTGCAGATCGACTCTTTTGAGAATTTGTATTTTAACGAACCCAGCGAGTATACGTTTGAATTCAACGGTCTGCTTTCCCCCGTTGAAACTTTGTGACGGAACAAAAGAAATGGTTCCTGTGTACCACCCCGCACTCGGGCTTCTTGAGAACCATTTACCGGCACTCTCCTCAGGGATAAGATCAGCCCATTGTGCCGCTGACTGTGTTGTGATAAGAGTTTTAATGAAGAAGCCCTGCTTCCAACACAAGCGGAGAGGCACTGGACAAAGGTGGATGGAGCAGAATCCACGGAAGAGTCCCTCTAGATTAGCGGTTGTCAACCTTCTTTGAATGTCACCACCGAACTAAAGGACTCGCCTCCTCGCCGCCTAGTCATCCCCTGACAAACGTACGCACAATGGTGACGCCGGAGAGGAACGCACGTTTTTCCCTTTTCCGAGCCGTTTCGCTTGATAATCGCGGACAAAGCCTAGTGGCTGTGAGCATTCGCTGTTATAAAATCAACAACAAAAAAGTACTTTTACTCATTTCAATTTTAAGCGTGTTAAAATATTTGTTTATTACAAAATGAAACCAACTTGTTAATTACGTTTCCTCACATGTTTTAAAATCATCTTCCAACTCAGCTCGGTGAATAATCTTGCCAGTCCCCTGGGACTCCCCCCTCCCCCAGACTGGGAACCACAGCTCCAGATTAATACCCAGGCATCTTTTACTTTTACCCAGTTATGTTTTATCTCGGCCCAGCAGAATGGCCGCGCGCTGACAGAAGAGGGCTTTGCCAGTGAATTGAAATCCTCCGGCGCAGGTGTGGAGAGCGGAGTGTTGAAGAGGCCCCTTTCACTTCTGCTCTCCGCTGATAACTTTTAAGCATTTGACCACGTATTGTGTTCGCAATACGAGCGGCTCCAGGAACGCACGTGGAAACGCGCTCCCTCCAAACAGAAAACTCCTAAGTTCAACTGGAGAGTAAACTCCTGAAGGGAAAATATACAAGTCGGGTGATGAATGGCTGGGCGGACCTGGTTAATGAATGTTTTTTTTTTTTTTTTTTTTTTTTTAAATCGACCTTCTGCTTATTTCGTTGCCAAATTTGGGGATCTCCGGACAATTCCAAGTTATGCTCTTGCTTAGCAGAAAGAGTGAATTTCTGACAAAATGCATTATGCATTACCTTCATTGTGGTCAAGTTTGAAATGATTATTTCAAACAGTCAGCAGTTTCTGTTTCTCAGGCTCAGGTCATAACAACGGAATGTTCTGGCACTCAAATGGCTTTATAATGAATTAGTCAAGCCTGGAGATGAAAAAGTTCTGCTGTCAGCTGGATGGCAGTCAGACCTGTTCTCACTGCTGGTGCAAAAAGATAGAGATGAAGGTCCTTGCATGCTGATTTTGTAACTAGGTTATCGGTCTCTCTCTCTCTCTCTGTCTCTCTCTCTCGCTGTCTCTCTATCTCCCTTTTTCTCTTTATATCTCTCTCTCCGTTCCCTCTTTCTCCCCTTTGTCCTTTGCCTATGCTTCTGTTGAAGCAATTTGTTGACCGTTGAAGCAATTTGTGCCCATTTGTGAAGTGCTTGTCAAGGCAGCTCCCATAATAGATAGATCATAAACGTGGATGGATCTTCACAGAAACAAGTAAAGTTTGACGCCTCTGGAATCCTGAAATACGCCTTACCAGGACCGTGCACAGGCGAGGAGCTATTTTCACGTGACCAGTCAACCCCGCCTCACCCAGACTTGGTCTACACACTGCAGCCATTTTCTGGAGCGATTTCGGGGGATAATAGCGCTCACAAATCATCTGCTGGGCAGTGGAGCCCATGAAATGGATGTGCCTTCATTTCAAAACAATGGAAGTGCCTTATGAAGGGCCTCATGATGTCATAACTTAAACGGCTGACAGGTTGGGCAGGTGTATAGGGCCCCGGGACAGGCGCGGGGCCAATGGAGCTCCGGCCGGGGATGGCTTAATCAATCCCTCTATCGGGGGAGAGATGGCGAGCCTGTGGTATAAGCAACCACCAGATATCCTCAATTGCTCTCCTCCCGCTGAACACATTGACAGCCTTTACTTAGGAAACCAGACCTCCTTATCCGCCTGGATCGGTAATGTGTCTCCGTCTGTCCGTCTAACTCTGTCTGCCTCTCATTTCAAGTCAACACTTGTCAAAACAACAAAAACACTCAAAGACCTCGTCATCCATCCTCTGCTACATCTGTACGATGCGACACCAGTTTGCCAATAAGAAATAGCCAAGACCAAAGTTAAATGTATCATCACAGCAGTCTACAGACTCCTATATATACACAGACTGTCGGACTGATATCAGTAGGATTAAAGAGTTGCTTGGGTTTGTGTGAGAGAGATTGAGTAATAAATTATTCCTGTGCGCCCAGTGAAATAAGTCTATAAATCTCTCTGGTTTTTGAGCAGGACCCCACTTGCAATTTAGTGGGCCTGCCATCAGAGAAACTGACATGCTGATTTAAACGCAATGATTACCTAAAAAAAAAGAAACAGGTATTTTTTTCTAAAGGGTAAATCTTACCATTATCCATCAGACACAATAGGTTTTTTAATTAATTTGTCTCCTGCTCATTGACATTTCTCATACATGACTCAAGGGTTAAGCACAACTCCTGTATGAAAAGATTAAAAAGCCACTTGCACGCAAAAAAAAAAGAATTATGAATGACTGCGGAGCACGACTTAATTGGAAATTGATTGACTTGGCCCGGCTTTTACACACCTGGTCTCATAACATTTCACGTCCCTCATGCATATGGAGCACGATGCATTTTTCAGTGAGCGGCTCCACAGAAGCAGAAACTTTTCATACTGGCATCTCTCTGTGGAGAAAATTGTGTGGCCGAAGCCATCTTGCCTCACCGGATCCGAGCCATCACTTCAAAGAGACAGGGTGGGGATGATCTTTGCATGACGGATGGAGCTTTCCTGGTTGCGGGTGCTGGGGAAATGAGTGGCTCCGCGTATCTGGGCTTCATATGCCGTTGCCCTCCAAATGCTACAAACGGAAACCACATTGGAGTTACCGAACAGGATGTAATCAGCCCCTCCACATCTAAGATGGATGCCCGGTGTCATTTTCTGGAGGAACACGGGTAGAGTCTATATCGTGCCTAGGCCACTGAACGCGCGGCGCTGCGATGGAACATGTCTTTATCTAATCTTCCTTTTCAATCACCGAGCTGCCAACCCATGCTTGGTGATACAGGTGCTGCATTGAATTAACTATTCCATGGATAAGGCATGTGTCGACTAAACCACATGTTTTACCCTTTTTTTTTCTTTTTTTTTTTTTACATTTCTACCAAGCAACAATGTTGTAGCCTACGTTTTGGGTAATATCCTAAAATTATTATTATTCTTATAATTTTCCTCAAGAATAATCATCGCTTTTGGGCAATAGCCTAACCACACCCTGCATAAGTCCCACATAATCCTCAGATCCATAAGGGCGTTGCACATTACTCGGGACCACGGCCTATGGACGGATCAGTGGGGATGTAGTAGACGGTGGCTAGCTTGGTGATGGAGGGAAGGCACGCATGGCTGCTCGACAGGCTCGGAACGGAGACTGACAGCGGTGTGTGAAGGGACCAGACGGAGGTAACTCCTCGCGTCTGCTCGTGTACGTCAGCCAGGGTCACTGCCAGAGACAATCCTCAGATGTAAATTCAGCTGAGCGCAATGGCGGACAGACACAAACGCACACCTCTCCAGGAACAGAGCACTTCTCTGGCTGACAGACTGGGCCTCGGAGGTTAAAGGAGGTCAGAGTGGCAGAGCTGGAGCAGGCAGACAGCTTGTCAATGCTGTTGACAACAAGAAGGATGGACCAATACTTGAGGGATCAACAAACTTACTCTCCTGTTTATTAACACGCTGCAGTGCTGCGCTTAATCTCTATAAACAGATTCTGCATATGAATGGTAACTCCTCGACAGTGACATATGAATGCAGAATCTGGCAACGGGACAAGATTTTGCCATAGGAAGCGTTTCGGTTTCCGTTTGTAGTCTGTTTGTAGTCCGAGTAGTATCGACCAATCACATTTGAGCGGCCTTTGGTTGCATGCAGGTAAACAGTCCGTGCAGAGAGCAAGAGAGGCGGAACACATTGGCCGAGATTGTGCTACACTTGAATGTTCCCCAAAATACTGCTTACGCTACCTAGCCTCAGTGACTTAACGCTGTGAGCGTGTGTAACCAACCCATTCCCTTGCGAGTAAATCTGAATTTGTATTTTCTCATATGAATAACCTCTCTGCAAACCATCCGAGTTCCCATTTCTCAGTCTAAAGCCGTGGATCTATATAAGTAGTTATTGGGCCGGGCTGGCTCAAGCCAGCACACTCATTTGTCACTGTCGGGTGCCTTAGAGCAGAATTTGTGATCCCAGAGTCAACATTAACATCAGCTTTCTGGGGCAGGAGCTTCATTATCGAGCACAGACATGACGAAAGACCATTACTGCTCCGAAGAGAGCACGGAACACGGGAAAAAAAAAAAAAAAAGCAGGGAGACGCGGGGTGTGTAGAATTATGAGGACGATGAGGAGAGTGATGAAGTGGCACGGAGAATGAGGGAGTGTGAACGAAGGAGGCTCGCTTGGAGAGGGAAGAGGAGAAGAATACCGGCCCAATAAATCACCAGCCAAAAGATAATTGGACGACCTGCGCCCAAGGGATTGTCCCGGCGCCGTGAAAAGCGACATTGTGATTCGCAATTAACTCCAGGAGGAGGGGATGGATATTTAGTTCCCTTTGGATTAATTCATGGAATATGACACCTGATGAGATGGTGGCCATCATGATTGCGTCGGGGTGCAGGAACCATTACCGTCATTTAGATGACGGCGTCGCTCACTGGGGGGAACAACTGTCACGGTCTGGAAGACTGACAAGCTTATCAAATCAGACCGAATGACTCAGAACAATCAATATGTTGGGCCGTCGTAGAGCCGCGGTGGTAGATCTTCGGGCATTTTCACGCTCATCATCATCATCATCATCATCGGCAGTCGAGCAAGGCTTTGTCAACCCGCTCGGCCATCTTTTACAGAACCTGAAGAATTTTGTCGTTATACTGTTCCTGAGATGGTTTGTTCTCTCTGATCAGTTTAGAGAAGCTAATATACAGTATAAGCATACGGGGCATATTGTCTGTTTACCGCCTGAAATTGTTGAAGCTGCCACATGCTTTTTAAATTCTGTCAATAAACGGGACCGTTGTGATGTATTTCTTGATGCTAGAGGGAGCGCTTTCATTATGTAAATAACAATAGGGAAAATGTTCCAGGTCACGAGACTTGAGAGGACAAGTTTATTCAGCCGGACTTGACGCCGACATCAGCGCTTAACACCAGACACTCCTGTCTTTTTAAAGAGGCTGTATCTATGCTGACAATCTGTACACACTCACACTCTAGCAGATGTTTTATTTAAAGGGCCACGCCGATGCAGGGTTTTTGTTACTGGTGAAAAGGACAATAGATTACCAAATTATCTGCAAAAACAGAGCTCTTTTAGATTTACTTTACAAAATAAATCATGCATCCCTCACCGGTTGAGTTTTGAAGGGAAAAAAAATGATGAGCAGCTGTGATGACTGAAGTCTTATACTGTAGTCAAAAAAATATCAAATTACATTACATTTAACACTTTCCATACAGGATTTAGAGGATAGTCCAATGCAAAAATTCTAGTAAATATTGGCCATGTTACTGGGCTCTGATATATCTTTCTGGTCCAATGTAAATATTCCTCATTTTATGTACATCTCCTTCACATAACCCCGGCGTTACATGTATTCAAGGATATCTTCGCATCTTGAGAACGCGGCAAGACTGCGTGGCGGCTCGGCACAATGTCCCGCGTACAGATAACACCGCCGACTGAACTCGACGCTTTCACGATTTGCCAAGTCAGGAGTATTAAAAGCGGGGACACAAAAAGTAGAGACTGAAATGACTTCGGGAACTACTTTTTGTCACGTTGAACATCCCTCGGCAGATGTAGCTTTTAATTCAATTATTCAATTATTCCGCAGAGCGGGACATCGAGTCAATTGGTACTCTCGTCCTGTCCTCAATGCTAACAGCTCCCTATTATCAGGTGACTTGGCAATGAGACCCCTCTGATTTGGCCATGTCTAGCGGTATTGATTGGACTGGATAGACTGTGTGTAAAATGAGAGAGAGAGAGA
>OMKK01043656.1:0-15998 GCA_900302305.1 Polymixia japonica | reverse complement strand
ACTTTACAGTGTAGGTTATCAGTGGGCACACGCACACGCACACACACACACACACACACACACACACACACACACACACACACACACACACTATCCTCATGGTATTCTGTGTGTTTTTCCCAAAACAAAAGAAGAAAAGGGCGAAGAACAGGTTAGCTTACATAGCAACAATGTGAAATTGATCACTCTGTAAGAAGTCTGTAAGTAGAAGTCATTTTCTCTAAGATAGATTAGCAATTTGTTATTGTACCTTTTAGACAATAGATTAGCGTCCTGTCTACTGTCCGTTGTGATACAAACTGACATTTGTGTTCCTTGCACCAAGTGCAGCTCCCTGGGCAGCTCTCCCTGGGATACAGAATGACACTTAGGTAACAACAGCTCAGAGCACCTGGGGAAAGGTGAAAGTAACAGGGCTGATGCCTTCCGGCTGGCGAACATAGCAACTGATTCTGTGTCCACATTTTGAGGCAAGGCAGATATACCATAGGTTCTACTACCAAGTTAATTTACTTGCTTTATAGTGGAAAATATCCATGCACCATATATGTGTTCAGATAAATGCTTCAAGCAAACAAAGGGAAGTTTACTTGGTCCTTTTTGATAACAGAAAGCAATATATTCAATATGGTACTCTACGTACAGAGTCAACATCACACCATATTTTTAATCTTAAAGGGGACATATCCTGGAAAATCAAAAATGAGTAGTCATTTTGTATCTAAGATGGTTGATATATAATTAAGAAGCTGTAAAAATATGAAACTGGAAGCTCATGGCGTCTGGCTAGACTTTTACTCTCAAATATCTGTGTGGTATCCACGTCATTTACAAGCTGTTTCAATTTCAGCCGATTTGTGATGTCACAAGTTGCAAAGGTGCTGCCTAGACCGTGATGGACAGCTCAGCCCACCAGTCACAGTCAAGATGGAGCATCACCTTTCATCACCTCTCCCCCATCAAGTGGCCAATCAGGGCTGTGCCTCTGTTACATGAGTGAATCTCAGGTAATCTCGTACCCAGACCTTCCGCACATTCCAGTGAAGGTCTGCTAAATTTGCTCTTACAGAGATGACCAGGAGGGCTCAGAGACAAAAAAAACATGTTTGGGGTGGGACCATGTGTTTGTTGAAGTAACCAATGGCATGAGCAATAGGTGTGGCCAGCAGGACAGTGTTGCTTCCACAGGGAACAAAAATCAAGCACCAAGCGGATATTCACGGGTGGGACTATTCAGAATGGACATTGATTTACTCTTTTTGAGTAAAAACTACAAAAACATGTTTTAACCACAAGGACTTATGTAAAAACACTGAAAAAATGTCCCCTTTAATTCCAAGTTCCATGTTTCTTCCCTTTATTTGAAATTCTAAAGCAACATCCAACATCTAAATACAGTATCTGTATTACTTACTTTCATCTGTGAACCTAATGTCAAGATTAATTTAGTATGATTAAAAAAATGAAGTGTGTGAATGAGGTGAATGAAGTAGAGAAAGAGAGTGACAATGACAATATTTAATGTTATGACGCATGAAGGGTTTCACTGCAAAACACAATACAGACAAAAGGAAACATAAAACAATGTTTATTTTCTCATTGACACCCATGTTGTTTTGAAAATATACAATGGCGTTGTAGTGCTGTTATGAAATGTTATGAAAAAAATTTAATTCATTCATGAATATTTCAACAACACTAATAATTACGAAGTGTTATTTTGTAAAAAAGAAAAGATATACGATAACTTTATTATCTATAATGAGTTTGATTTTCATGTCAAAATTAACTTAAAAAAAATAAGATACGCCTTTTTTCAAATTATTTAAATGGCTGATGGCTTATTTTAGAATAAAGTTGTTCACATTTTAAAATAGGGATTTAATTTTTTTTTTTCATGATGCATGTTTTGATGCATGTATGAAAAGAGAGATAATGGACAGTGACACAGTTTATATAGAAGGATACTGTCTTGGAGTGAACTGAGGGGTAGCTAAGCAGCTGAGTCAACACATTGCTCCATACCACCTCTGTTGTATTAACTTAGAGACGAGAGAGAATTCTCTCCTGCTGATTACCCACTCTCTGTATGTATGTGTGCCTTTCTCTCTCTCTTCTCTTCCTCTCTTTTCTGTGTGTATGTGTTCACTTAAATATCTTGGGGGGTAGTTGCAGATGAGTATGTGTATGTTTATGCATTAGCAAACCTATGCTACATGTATGTTTGATGTGTGTGTGCCTTTAGCTGAGTGTGTGTGTGTGTGTGTGTGTGTGTGTGTTTGTATACCTCTTGCTGAGTGTCCCTGCTGCTCTAACAGGTGTCATAACATGGTGTTGGCCAGACGACCCGTTAGAAGGAACACTTCAGTCAAAAGCACTCAAATATCAAATGCGTGTACCATTTCACAGATTATTTAATTGAATTTGGTCAGAAGGAAGAAAACCTTTGTTTCTTGAAGCTGGCCATGTTGAGTATTTATGCGTGAGTAATATGGAATTATGACAGTGAGTCAGAAAACACTCACGGAATACATGTAGTCTCGCAAAACTTGGCTTAATATTTCTGTTGATTCATCTACTTGGCTCATACGGATTTTTATATCACAAGATGAGTGTGCCAAAACAGCAGACAGACAGCTTTTGATTTAACGTTTTTACTGACAATGTTTGTATGACAATGTTTTGGTATTACCTGCAGTTGCTCGCAACCCCCGTTGTTTTATGTATGATTGCCACAATTGATCCTCAGTTCTTTCCACAGAGGTAGGAAAGGTAACTCTCATTCCTATCATTTGTCATCATTTGATTGCATGGGCAGCGACATGAACAAGCCAAGGGAAAGCCATCCATCAGAAGGAGTCTAATTTCTTCTTCATCTATGTTAAAAGGCAGAGTTATTCCTCCATTCACCCTTTACCACCTCTGCTGTCCTAATTTTATATTGCATGTGTCCTGGCAGGCCCTGCTTATTGGGTGATTTGTGCCTAGAGTTCAGTACATAGTGAGTGGCCAGTGGTAAGAACTGGTCTAGACAAGATGAACACTGCTTTAATGGCTGACTCTGCTTTTAATGGCTGTTTAATGCCAGTGATACAGTTGCTGAAGCTACTCTCCAAATTAAACATAATTAACATATGCTGTCAATAGATATGACTACATTGTATGACTATTTGTGACATTTTAGTAAGAGGCTATATATTTATTTTCTTTATTTCTTTATCAGGAAGTAGTGCAACAACACTCGACTTGGAATACTGGTGGGAATCACTTTAGTTTGTTCAGAAACCTTGAGTTGAACAGAAACCTTGAGTTGTTCATGTACTGAATGTTGTTAATGAATTAAACCTGAATTCATCATATAATGAAATAGGTATGGCAGGGGGATAGTTTCAATATAATCACATATTCTGTTTGTTGACACTTTCTGAACGTGATTCCATTTAAAGTCAGCTGGATCAGCTCAAAAACTTCAAAATCAATCATGCTGGCCTTTAAGATCCAAGCCAGGTTTCTACGTTGCCATTTACGTCTACAGTTTCCCCCTTGTTTTATAGTAAGAACGACACAGTTATATCAAATCCTTTACATTGGTAAAAGTCATTTTTATGTCAAAGCTCAAAGGACACGCTATCAAAGGAAAAATTCAAAAACTTAAAGAGGTACAGATCAGATCCAGACAGATGTAATAACTCAAAGGAAGCAACAAACATGCCCCTCCGAACAAGTCCTCCACACTAAAGATCCACATCATTCAGTCATACCATTCGTCAGGGGCAACCGACTGAGAGCAAGCTCTTATTAACAGGTTACCTTGTTTACAGGGTTTACAGAAAGATAAGGAAACAAGAGGTAACAAGAAACAAGGACACACACACTATATCATAAAAGAAAAAAAAAGAAAGGGCAATACAGAATTCAAAATTAAACAATAAACAAACAACAATAAGAAAACACAAACATATGTCCCTGAACTTATCAATAACAGTAGAACCAATGATTTCTTTGCAGTGATTCAAACAGAACTGTACTATGACCTGCAATAGTAGTAAATTGCAATTTCTTGTTTAAATGTTAAATTATAATGCAATAATAATAATATAGTAGTAATGCAATTGTAACATAAAGAGTGAAAAAAGCCTACCTTCCTTTTATATAAATGCGTTGTGTAAGGCAAGGAAAGTTTATTTATACAGCACATTTCATACACAAGGCAATTCAAAGTGCTTTACACAAGACATTAGATAAGAAATACAGAATAAGATAAATAAAAACAGATAATAAAGTGTATTGAACAGAGAAAAAATAAAGAATTAAAACTAAAAAAAATAATGCATAAAAAGAATAAAGGTCAAGGTGCATAGGCAGTGCAGAACAAAAAGGTTTTAAGCATGTATTTAAAAGTGATCATAGTTGGGGCGCTTCTGAGATCTTCTGGAAGTTTCTAGCAGCAATGTTCTTAAGTTAATGTGGCTATTAAAATTTAGATCTGAATCCGTAATTACACCAAGATTTCTGGCCTGGTTTTTTAATGTGCAAATAGAGAGATTCAAGGTGACCACTAACTTTCAGCCTGTCTTTATGAGCACCAAAGACAATTATCTCAGTTTTGTCTTTGTGTACACTGTAAAGAAAATACATTTATATAGTTACAATGGCCGACAAGTCGTATTATCTCATGTTTAAGTGCTGCTCTCTAGTGAACAACCGGTTTAACTGCTGAATGCTTCAGTGAGCCTTGCAAGGAGGTTGTGGCATCTATCAAAGTATATTTTTGTTCCAACTTTTTGTTTATTTGTTAAGAGATGTACACTTTTCTATACTACTGTTAGGGAGCTAACAGTAGAGCAAATAGCCAATCTCCCAAACTCTGGTACACAAAATATTTAAGAAATTAAACTTTCCTTCATTTTACTTGGACCCACCCGGGTATTGTGCTTGTACCCATGGGATTCCCCGAACATTGAGAACATCTACTAAAGAGAGTGCATACCTACCTGTAATATACAAAGGTATTACATCAATAAATATATAACATACATAAATAGAAGCTACAAAATATATATGCTGCATCAGGATTGGTAAGGTTACTTTCAAAATGTAACCCGCTACAGATAACTCATTAACCCCTTAAAATGGCACAACCTACTAGAATTTGAATTAATTTGGGATTAATAGGGCTTGGAAATCTTTAGAATAATAACTAAATACACACACATACAGTTGTTTTTCATTAACAGCTAAACAAACAGTTTATAAGGTATTTGCAGGCAGTGTAAGTACAGCCTCAATGATTTTTAGCCCTAAATGTCCCAAAATGAAATCCTTTCACTACTGATGTCATACTGAAACCCATTAGATCTGGGTCACATTTACCATGCTCACGCCTCGCCCAGGGCACAAATCCTACATGAATTGGAGTAGGGAGAATAAAAAAATGCTATTTATCTGGCTTCATCATTTTCCGTGCATGAATGAAATGGTCACTGGTGTGCGCAAGGTAAAAACGGTTCAATCAGTGTGCATGTGTCAACACAGGTTCTGGGCCTGGGTTATTTCAACTGTCAATTCACTTCATTTAGATGATGGGTTTTCTGAAGTTCAAAGTTAAGTTAGTTAATTATTTATTAGTTCATTAGTTATTTTTTCTGTTGTTTCTGTTTGCATTTTGGAGTGTTTGATTGGAAAGTGAATGGATCCCAGACTTTGTTCTAAGACTTAGAAAACACTAGGGGTGTAACGGTAGACGGACGGTCACGGACATCATGGTTCGGACATCACGGTTCGGTACAAGTTTGGTACAGTGGGAAAAAAGCAACAAAATACCACAAAATACATAAGGCTAGGCTTCTTTTCATTTATTTTGAACAGACAGTAGTGCAAGTTAGTTTGTTCCACCTAGTGTTGTATAGTCCCCCCGCCAATCAAGCTTAGCACACCGTGTTGCTAACCTGCTAACGGCATACAGCTTAAGGTTTCCAGGTGGAACTCGCGCTTGTGAAATTTGAAATTTGGTTCCACATTACATTCATCAATCTTCGCACATAGGCTACTGCGCACCCTGGGTGCAAGTTGCTTTACAGTTTGCAGATCCGGTTTCAGCGGCATGCATGTCCATGTTTCTTTCTAACGCCTAGCGACGCGGACACAAATTACCGGATACAGGATTTGGAGGAGTTTTCTCAGGAGAGCCTGGTGTCGTGAGGTAAGGCTACCACGCATTCTCTGTATGACTGCATGCACCGAACTGTAATGTCCGTACCGTGGCACACATGGAATACACGTACCGTTACACCCCTAGACGCATCATCATCATAGAACCCTCACTAATCTTCAAATATGTTGTGTGGTTATTGTGTCGTCATCATCATCATCATCCTCTGGTTCTCTTCCTCCTAAAAGTACAAAGAGATCACGCACAGGCGTTTCAATTTTCAGAGATCGGTCTCATTGTGGGTTTGCTTTCTATGAATGAAGATACATCTTTCATTTCATAGAAGAAGATAATAAACTAGTGTAGAGTTACAGTTACCTATAGCTTTTAGAAAGAAACACTGAGTATGCTCAGAAATGAAGGAAAATATCCAACTAAGATTGTAAAAGTATCCCTCTAAGGTGAAGCACTTGAAGTACTTACTGAAGCATTCCTGCAGCTTCTGAGATCTCTGCACCAACATGTAGGTCAAGCCAAAGACCAACAGGATGCCAAGGAAGCCTCCAATGGACCAGGCAATGGTAATTGCAAATTTAGTGCCCTTAACTGCGGGGGAAACGGCCAAGGGAAGAAGGACAGCAGGGGAAGGAGAGAGGCGAGGTACAGAGGTACGAAAGGTGGCGAGAGAGAGAAGATGAAAGAGATAATGAGACAGTGAGATGTACGAGGACCAAATGAACAAAAAAACAAAGTCACAATTAAAGAGTTTTTTTAATGTTTATGGCCATTATATTTGGATATTATTTCCTGTGTGTGTGTGTGTGTCTTTTTTTTTTTAGCTTATCCTAGTTGAGAACCCATAATCATAGATGCAAAATATATGCCCTTACACCCTCCAATCAAAATATCAGTGAAGCTTCGCCATACATTCTACTGAAACTATATCCTCAGAGTGGAGGCACCAAAAATACCTTTGAAATGATCCGCTTGTTCCAACACCATAATAACAATATGGTAGACAGCTGTCTGATGGAGCCAGAGTGTTATTTTGTGTATATTGTGTCTATATGTGTTGCTTTCTCTCAGATAAGTCTCTCAGGAGTCATCAGAAGCACCAGGACAGGTGACAGGTTTAATTCTAATTCGCACACTTAAGGAATTGCAATGTATAAGTTTGTGTGATATAATGTGTACATAATACAACTGAAATGTAAGGATGGTAATGGTTGAGATTAGTTAAAGCGAAGATCTCCTGTTTCGTTGTCTTTGGCGGCACCTGTAGCAAAAAGCGGTAATTGCAGGTGTGTAATTGGACCTCACTTCAAAGGGAAAACGCGTCACTAACGCTAAGTTGAATGCATGGCAGGGAAGTCGCCACGGACACCTGGTTCTTAACACTCATAATACTGCAAATGTAAGGGCTTTCATCAGTGGGCCATAGGCTCAATCACCATTGTGTTACCTTATTTCACTTAAATGACTTAACACTTAACTAATGACGTAACATTTATTTAAACGAAAATCTTCGGAGATCTTCGAGATAATTGTTTACTGTGAACTATTGAACTGTTCACATTTGGTTCTTTCCATCGTACTGCTTCCCTAGTTGAACCGACCTGAAAGGACACGCTGCGAGGGATGCAAAGCAGATAAATCATGTAAATTGGCCACAGAGAGAAGCTATGGAATCAAGTGAAAGAAAAGGATTGCTTATTTAAAATAAACGTGAGGGGAATCGCCCATTAGCCTGTTTCAGTTGATGTTCAGTTGATGCTGTGTGGCTCCTCAAGATGACCAGTGTGGTTCTGGTGATTCTGATTGGTCACGAGTGAGGAGGAGGAGGAGGGTATCTAGGCTACATTGGTTCCCTTTAGCTTCAAAGCTCTTTCTTCATTGCTTCCAGAGAATCACATAAATACGATCGGCGCAATACAATGAAGCAATATGGACATTACAAGATATTGCTTGATATGAAAATGAAGAAGGAGTTATGAGTAGTCACCGTAGACATGTAGAAATGCGACGGCTGGAATATTGATGGTCTTTTCGAAACAAACAACTCGCACGGAGTTGTTAGCGCGGGCGGTGTCGCTGATGGTCCACACAGCCAGCATCTCGCCCTTGTTCTCCGTACATATTCCGCGGAGAACCTGGGGGACGGGAGGACGAGGATAGGGAGATTAACATCGTGTGACATGCGATGGGAGTGCAGAGAAAGACAGAGAGGGGAGGGGAGAACAGGAGTGGAAAGGAGAATAAAGACAAAGTAAAAAGAGGGAGAGAAAGTACACATTTTGTACTTTTGTCTGTTCATATAGTCGCAGGTGGGCATCAGACCCAAGGAGAGCTCCTAATAATCCAAAAGGGGTATTGAAGCTTTTCGTGGTTCATACTTGTCACAAGAGCATAAATGAGCAAGATTAAAGAAGGTGTTGTCAGTACTCACGGGGGCAGACATGGACAGATAGACAGAGAGAAGGACATGGAGGGTATTAACAGACTGTAGGGTGGAATTCAAAGGTCTGCCTCACCTGGGAGATAACTTTGACGTCATCAGTAGGGCAGCTGAGGGTGTGGTTTGCATGGTTCCCGTAGAGCTTGAAGGTGAATTTGGCTGAGGCAGGGGTCACTCCACAGCGAAATACAGCGGGTTCCCAGAGTGCCACGCTAATGTTAGCCGGGGGGCTGCTGTACCAGGATTTGCTCTGAGCTGAATCAGAAGTTGTTGTTTGTGAGAGACAATGGCAGAAAGACAGAAAGAACAAAGAACAAAAAGACCTATGCCATACAATATATTTAGATAATGTAGAGCTCAGCTTTTGTTATCTGCTGTACCAAGAACAAATATCTAACCATCCTGGTTGAGTAGTTTAAAGGTACCATCCACATTAAACTCAGTCTGCAAAGTGCCACTAAATAATGCAGCTGAAAGACACTAGATTGACAAATGCTGTCTTTTCAACACAATCAGTGTTGCTTAGTCGTTTCCCAGCTCTACATGCATACCCTTCTCTTAAGATCGTGGTGCATTCTGGGTAGTGTAGGTTTTCAATACATTTTAGGTCTCATCTTGAAAGACAACTCCTTGGTAAAATAAGAAGGATCTTTTTTGTTTGTTTGTTTATTTGTTTGTTTGTTTGTGTTATCACACTCATCACAGGGCATAACTGTGGGTCACTAGAGGGTGAATAATCAATCATGGAAAGGTATCAGCTTGTCACCAAAGGATTGAGCATTCCGTGGCTTTACTGGGTGACCTTAGGCAAAGCTCCTACGTAAACATTTGAATATTGTAATGCAGTGGTTCTCAAACTGTGATACGCGTACCACTAGTGGTACACAAGGTATCTCCTGGTGGTACGCTAGACCAACTTTAGAAATTTTGTCTCTGCGATAAAACAGAGGTAATCTAGCACGTCATGTTGATGTGGTAATCTAATTTAAAATTATTAAAATATTTGTCAGTGCTGTTGAAATGCATTTAAAAATGGTGGTTGCTTCCATGGAATCCATTAAAATCGCTGTGTGAAAATGAAAACAAGAAGTAAACCATTTGAACAATAATTCAATATTGTTTATTGATGGTGGTATGAGGATGCCTCAGTGTTTGTAAGGTGGTACTGGGACTAAAAAGTTTGAGAACCAATGTTCTAATGATAGTTTTCCCAAAATATTGTTCTTGACTGTGACTAATCTAATCTAAATCAAACCCAATACCTGCTTTATACCATAGTCTGGCAGAATCCTCGATTCTGATTGGCTGGAGGGTGTTAATTTAGTTCTCTGATGCAAGTGTTCACTGTTCTAAATTAATGCGCTAGCTACACTGGCCTATCTGATCACCAATCGCTTTTCCCAAAAGTGACTAGCAACAAAATGTTTTCTGATCATTGGGGAGATTTTTATGTGCTGTCCAGCTATGCCTTTAGCGACACGTTGATAGGGCTGGTGCCGAGGTGTGCCGAGGTATATCCTGTTCCATTCTTAACACAGTCCACCTCTCCTCCCTCTGCTAAAAGTGAGGGAGGCTGTTACATAATATTTATGCAAATTAGTATGAAAATCAGTATTTAGGCAGCCAATAGTAGATTTAGCAACACTATCTGATACAACTTACTATGAGTAACCATGGCATCAAGATTTTAATCATCATGTTGCTATCTTAAAATGATGTATGTATGAAAAAAAAAAGATAATTTTCTTTTTACAAACAAGTTAGTTAGAACTGGCAAAGCCGTCTTATGTTTATAGATGATGTATGTCCTCTGTTTTGGAATTCCAATGATGAAAGCATAAGCTCATTAGCAGGCAGGTGTGTGCGGGTTGCCTAATACTAACAGAAATTTGTGATGGGACTATATTTCTTAAAGTTGGCCTTGAACACAGCCCAATCTAAGAATGAACAATCCTTATTTTTGAGTCATTGGCAAGTGTCTATGGTATTAGCGGGAAAATATCCTCTGAAGTGTACGTTAAACAATTTGAATGGATTCTGTGGAGGCAGGCCCTCTGCCTTCACGTCACCTATTCAAATGTTAGGGTTAGGGCCTTCCCTGCCTATTCTGTCGTTGTAGGAATATTGTAATACGACAACAAACAACAACAAATGACAACAATTGATGATACAGCACATATATACTGGCTGGAGGGTGTTAATTTAGTTCTCTGATGTTTGATCACTGTTCTAAATTAATGCACTAGCTACATCGGCCTATCTGATCACTGTTGCCAACCTGCTGATTCCCAAAAGCGACTAGGAACAAAACATTTTCTGGTCATTGGCGTGCCGAGGTATATCCTGTTCCATTCTGAACACAGTCCACCTCTCCTCCCTCTGCTAAAAGTGAGGGAGGCTATTATGTAATATTTATGCAAATGAGCATGAAAATCAGTATTTGGGCAGCCAGTAGTTACTTTCCTTATTTTTGAGTCACTGGCAAGTGTCTATGGTATGAGTGGGAAAATATCCTCTGAAGTGTACGTTAAACAATTTGAATGGATTCTGTGGGGGCAGGCCCTCTGCCTTCACGTCATCTATTCAAATGTTAGGGTTAGGGCCTTCCCTGGCTATTCTGTCGTTGTAGGAATATTGTAACATGAGCACCACTACCTGAAAAAACAATTGATGAGACAACACATATACAGAGGTGGGTGGTATGTGGGATACATACAGCCTGAATTATCTCTAATCTCTTAATCCTTGGAAGGAAGGATTGGAAGCAGTGCCTAATTTGTTTGATTTAAAATGTTTGACAATCTTTGTAAATTGTGCGCCCCCCCTAACCTTCTCCTTAACATCTATAGTTAACATGAGAGATTAATTTAATGATTTGTTTTTACATGGGGGATTCCATCTATCTTAAACCCTTCCTAATTTCTTTCTCACAGATGAGGGCTGGAAGCCAAATACAATTTGCATAATGGAAGATGAGGTGTAGCTTACAAGGCCATGGAACAGATACGGTTTGCCATTGTATTTAACTAAATAAATAAATGATGTCGATGTGTAAATTATGGTGTAGAAAACATTTCATAACCTTGGTATCAAGCTAAATCACTGATCTCTTAATAAAAAAATATTAAAAACACAAAAAACATTGATAGATATTTGCCTTTTTGGACATGCAAAGTTTCAGTATGTATGTTTACAGTATGTAAAAGAGGTAATAATTCATCTTTGATTGACATGCCATGTTTTGTTACAATCCTCGTGTTTTACCTGAGGTGGACGTGACAAGTTGGAGCAGAGTCAAGAGCAGCATACACAGACCAGAACCTTCTCTCATCAACTCTCTCCTGCTCCTCTTCTCCATCCTTCCCATCCTCCTATTCCACAGATTTTCTTTATAGCCTGAGAAAATTGTGACCAATGTAACTTTATTCAGGCCATGCAGCTATAAATGATAGCAATGTGTTTTATTTTAGCAGTATGATTCTTTGGAAACTCTAATATCAGGCTTGTGACATGTTACAGTATGTCTCTTCATTAAACAAACTTCACATTTTTTGCTAGTTTTTAAATCTGGCTATTCCTATAGAATTTTATGAGCTTGTGTTAATAATCACACGTGCCTTATTAATGTCCTTTTGAAAGTCATTATATTAAAGCTGTATGGTTTAATGATTTATTACAAGTTGTTTTAAATGATCAAATACTTTGAAGTGATAGTCTCAAAATCCCAATGCCATTTGTCCATTAAAACATGTTTCTGAGCAATTACCTCAGTAATTGCCTAAAGCACGTATTCCTAATCACTGTGCTTGTTTTTTTTTTTTTACCAACCATAAATATTTGCAGTTACATTTCTTCTTTAAATAAAACTATTTTAATTTTGCCGCCCTTCTTCCCGCTCTTCTAAGTTGTAAATAAATAAATAACATGAAGTGAAACCTGGGTAAAAACAAACAAAACTGTCATGCAGAACTGAGAACTCATGCAAACTGACCTCAAAATAAATAGGACTCCCCAAATGGAAATCGGAAACGTCCTTATTCACAGATGATGGTAACACGCTCTTCAAGACGAACCTTATAACTTGTCGAAATCAACTTCTTAGATGATTTGATGAAGAACTTGTCCAAACTGGTAGGCTAGCGTGTACCTACTGGCAATAGCTCCACGAGTGAAGAAGTTGTTACTATCTCCAAAACCACAGAAAACAATGACTCTCCTTCTTGCCGCTTGCTGTTTGTCTGTCTCTACCTCTCTCTGTCTATCTCCCCTCTCAACAACTTAGGAACTCCCCACCCGTCATTTGATTTGCAAGAAAGATTTCTGAGAAGGAGAATATTTGCGAACACTTTGTCCTGGCCCAGGCCAAGTCAATAATAGCTCTGGAAGAGATGTCAACCAATCCTTTCTTTCCTTCTTTTTTCCTTTAACTCACGTTCTCCCTCCCTCTCTTTGTCTTAGAGTCTGAGATTTGAATATTTGAGTAAAGAAATTTCACTTTCAAAGCAGTCCATCCAATACTACCTTGTTTTTTTAAAGGTCAACCTGAGTCAGAGACAGCCTTGGTTGACTTACTGCCACATTAGTAGGAATGGAATTATCCTTTTTTACCCTATTCATCTCACACTACTTCTTCAATGTTTCTCCACAATGTTAAGGAACTTTAGAATTCTTCATATTTACCGCTGTCAAGTGTCAGATAGAATGATCTGGCAACTAATCATTTGTGACAATATTTAGTTCAGGACTATCACTGCACTATCAATGCAGTACAAGTGCACACTTTTACAATGATGGTACAAAATACAAGCATGAATTTGGCATGTGAAGGATCCTAAAAGACTGGTGGTAGAGCAGTAGTATGTTGCATGTATGCAGCATGCATGTAGCATGTGGATAAAATGTGTACCCAGTATGTCTGTGATGCTGAGAGCTATACGTCCTTATATTTTCATCTGTTGTGATGATTCTCTGCAAAGCCACTTTATCATGTGCACTTTATGCCAAATCTCTGTTGCTGAGCTAAATGCAACGACATTTCGTTTCTGTATTCACCTGGTGCATACTTGAAATGACAATAAAGTCAAGTCTAAGTCTAAGTCTAATTCTCTGATGGCAGCTATAGCACAAATGCAGGATATTCTAGATACTCATGTGATGGTGGTAGAGAGGGAGGAGGAAACTTGAGAAACTCCAAACTTCCTCATTAATACTAACCAAGCAGATAAAAAATATTTTGCTCAGAAGTGGCTCAACAGCAACGGTATCTAGGTGTTTTTTTTTAGGTTGATGTAGTTCTTTAAGATGACCTTTTTAATTCTGCTGATTACAGTCATGACAACAGGTAAGGAGATGGTTTTAAAACTTAAAAAAACATGTTTTCTTCTGCAATGCAAACAACATTCATCATAAAAACAAAAAAAATGGGTAACACTTTGGGTAACACTTTATGTTAAGGTTCCCTTGACAAATATTAGTACATGCATGAATTAATAATGAACAAACCCTTAACTAAGGCATGAACAAATGTATTAATGTTTATTAAGTTATTTACTAATGCTGCATTATTTTCTGTTCATGATGTTCATGTTTTGTTTCCCTTTGCCAGAACTTCCTCTTAGGTTACTAAACTATTTACATATTAACAAAACATGCATAAAACTGTATACATGTTTACTAGACCATTTACAAATGTGTACAGTTGCAAAACATACTTATGAACTCCAAATGTATGATTCTATTTACCAATTTAATGTCTTACCTTTTGTAAGATGATGGCTCTTCCTGCCTTACCAGTGGCTTACTGTTACGGTCTGTAGACTAGGAGGACCCAAATGCACGACAACAGAGACAAGCGAACTCAAGGAAGAACAGGTTTTAATTATAATGAAAATAATACTACTATGAATAATAATAACAGTACTAATGGAACTAAGAGAGGAGATGGCTAAAGGGTATGGTCGGACAGTCCTGGGTTGGCCACGGGCAGACGGGGAACCAGCGAGCAAGCAGTTCGTATAACCAGGCGAGGGTTGGGGCAACTAGCAGATGAGAAGAGCCGGGGACATGCGTTGGTCGAAGTAGGGAGCAGGCAGAGTAGTCAGGAGGCAGGCAGGAGTCAAGGAACCAATACTAGAAGGCACAAGGAAAAACAAGGTTAGAGCAAGACAAGGCAAGGAAATACTCAGACTATTTAAAACAGCAGGGCTGCGCAAACTCACCTCCAGGTCCGCTGGCAACGGCGTAGATACGCTTGGACGGAAGGAACCGTGAGCTCCTCCTCCTGGGCCGGGAATAAGGGGGGCTGGTAGCCAAGGGAGGCCTGGAACGGTGAGAAACCTGTAGATGTGTTGGTGAGGGTGTTGTGGGCATATTCTACCCACAGTAGCTGCGAACTCCAGGTGGACGGGCTGTTTGCCGACATGCACCGTGTGGCCGCCTCCATCTCTTGGTTCGCTCGCTCCGTCTGGCCGTTGGTCTGGGGACGGTAACCCGAAGAGAGGCTCACTGTAGCCCCTAATGCTGAACATGGGGCGGCGTGACTAAGGAGGTAGAGTGGGTCGTCTAGTAATCGGAAGGTTGCTGGGTCGATCCCCGGCTCCTCCAGAGAGCGTGTCGAAGTGTCCTTGAGCAAGACACTGAACCCCTAACCGCTCATGATGAGCAGGTCGGCACCTTGCATGGCAGCCTCCGCCATCAGTGTATGAATGTATGTATGATCGGGTGAATGTGAGGCATGTATTGTAAAGCGCTTTGAGTGGTCGGTAGACTAGAAAAGCGCTATATACTGTAAATGCAGTCCATTTACCAATTACATTTGAACAGAAGGCCCGCCACAACTGGGAGGTAAACTGGGGGCCGCTCCACAGATACCATCACAACAGCCCTCCACACCGCTCTGACACACTTAGAGGAACCAAACAGTTATGTGAGGATGCTATTTGTGGACTTCAGGTCTGCATTTAACACTATCATCCCCTACAAACTGGTCAGCAGGCTAGACAACCTGGGCCTCGGTTCCTCGCTGTGCTCGTGGGTCATGGACTTCCTCACGAACCGACCACAGCAAGTCAGAATTGGCAACCACACCTCCTCTACCCTCATCCTAAACACAGGAACCCCACAGGGCTGTGTGCTGAGCCCTATGCTCTTCACACTATTCACCCATGACTGCACCCCCATCCACAACTCCAACACCATAATTAAATTTGCAGACGATACCACAATAGTTGGGCTGATTTCAGACAATGAGGAGACGGCCTACAGGCGTGAGGTGGAACATCTTGCTGAGTGGTGCAGGGACAACAACCTGGTCCTTAACACCTCTAAGACAAAGGAGATGATCACTGACTTCAGGAGAACAAAGGAGAAAGCCCACCTCCCCCTCCACATATG